>NMRB01000892.1:17272-42545 GCA_002633025.1 Notospermus geniculatus | reverse complement strand
TAGATGTGGCTGTCCTCTCTACTGAAATCATGACAAATTAGGATGAGTGCCATACACTCTGATGTGCTTGACAGTGGTTGCTAATGCACCTAATAAAATGAAACAAATTGAAGCTGGGTGATCTACATGCACTCTTTATTCTGTCATTGCAAAGCATCAAAAAGCGTGCTGGCTTCACGCTTTCATTTCCCCACACATTACTTATTCTGGCATGCATTATTGATCCCAACTATTCTAATGTAAAATATGGTATAATACTAGGGTAGCTAAATACTATGTTTAGCGTTCCCACTTTCCACTTGATTATCTCATTGAAAAGAGAAAAAAAATCATCTGATAATCAGTGTGCTGTTATTTCACTTCATCTGATGACAGTGTTTCAAAGTGATTTCCTTTGCCATTATTTTTTTGGTGTTGATTATGCCCCATGGCTCTTCAACTAAGTTCCTGTATTCTTTTCCAGAGATCTCTGTTATAAAAACTGTAAGGTTGGTAGGCTGAGGAAAATATTATGGAGGAAATACAAAGGGGTCCAAGAAATTTAAAGTCTTATGCCTGCTTTCCATTGGCACGTTTCCGTGCGCGGAAACACGCCAATGGAAAGCAGGCCTTAGACAATCAGTTTTGCTCCTGGCTTTGCCAATATCAGTGGAATGTAGTTCTTTCCCAATGGGGATTATTGGAATACAATCTGCATTAGCGATGACCCTAGTGATGAGCATTGCCTCCAGCAATATTTTCTTCCTCGAAATTCAATATACTGTGGGATAGGTTCCTCATTAGGGCAGTGGTATAACTTATTGTTCTTTCATCGATGACCTTCTACGACCTTTCCTTTTCTTTGATCAACCTGGGTATTTCCAATAGGCCAACATGAAATGGTTGCGAGTACTCTCCTGTCTTTAGGAAATGGCATCATTTTTCATCACAGGTGTTTTAGAAGTTGTCTTCTAAACAGTTGTGGCGTGGGCGAGTTGTACATGGTGAAAAAGGAACAACAAACATGATGAAAAATGATGGTTATTGAGTTATTGGTGATGGTGCCTGCTTTGAAAATACCATGATGTAGTCCTGCAGTGGTATTGGTTTTGTTTTTAGCTTGTCAACTTTCAACAGGAGCACTGCCTGAGTTTTCTTGTTTGGCTTGGAATAAATCGTACAAGGCATGGTTGTTCATTCTGGCTAAAATGACACTGCACAACAGAAGAAGCTGTGTTTCTGTGACATCCTTAGCCATGATAATCCTGTCTGAAATTGCAAATTATGCTTGGTGGATATGGGTCTCATTTGATTTGGGGTGATAGGTTTTGTTTTTGTTTTTTGTCTTTAGATAGTACAGGTTTCCATGGTGATGGGGTGAATTGGGTTTCTGTGTGCGTTGGGAAGAGCATGAATATGGTGAGATAACAGTCATTTTCAGAAGTCTTGGATATCACTCAGCGGAGGATGGAATCATATTCTTCTCCCAAGATGATTACTGGCACCATATTCTAGTATTCTGACAAAAGGAGAAATAAAACCGTAGGATGTCATGTCTGTGATTTGTCAGATATCGAGGATATCATATCCTCTCAATACACAAAATGGTGGGAGCTCTGAGCTACAAATGTATATGATCAGCTGTTTAAAACCAAGTCTTCCCTATGGAAAAAAATCAAAGATATTCAGCTCCCTCCCAAAAGAAATGTCCCATGTTTGTCTTGTCAACTGATAAACATCCTTGCTTGAGGCCCTTATGATATGGGCACTGACTACTCTGTACCTCAAATGTAGGCAACCTGTTCCATCTACATGTATGTATGTATTGATTTATTGATGTCATTCATGATTTAAATGCAGTGACTAATGGATGTCCAGTTACCTTTCCTTCTACGCCCACGAACTTGGATCGAGTTGAGGTTATAGCGCCCCCTATAAAGTTAGTTGG
The DNA here is from genome assembly GCA_002633025.1 of Notospermus geniculatus. Classification (NCBI taxonomy): domain Eukaryota; kingdom Metazoa; phylum Nemertea; class Pilidiophora; order Heteronemertea; family Lineidae; genus Notospermus; species Notospermus geniculatus. The sequence goes on along the minus strand of NMRB01000892.1, from coordinate 40,618 downwards.
AAAAAGAATAGGTTTGATTACGTAGAAAGGATTACAAGAGAGCCAATGCTGATGAATGCAACAGATTATAAGCGAGATAAATAGTTAATTGAGAACCATTGAAGATGAGGGAAAGCCGTCCTCATTCCTGTCCATGGTGTAGCAAATAATGAGACCTCCCCACAGATGAATCAGATATCTTGGCTGTTATCACTTAACAAAATCGCTATCACAATATAATAATGATATCACCAACTATTTATGTTCATTATCATGACAATCAAAATCACCCATCCGCATCCCCACAATGGGTAGCTCTGGTTCAGATATGAAATACGTCATCACATGTTATTATAGTAAATATCGTTGCTCATTCATTGGAATAATGTATTATTAGTTCATAGGGCACGTTTGGAACATGATTGGCATTACAACCCAATCCAATCTGAATGGGCTTTTGCAGATAACTATTTAAGAATGGCTGCTCTTTCCACGTACTGTTGTCCGCAAGGGACCCCTGTTTCCTCCTGCATTAGATTTCGTCATTGTATTGTCTTGTATCAGAATTTTTGTATCAGTGCCCAAGCCGAAGCATTATTGGCCCTTAAGTGTGGAAGAGGCCACCTCAAGCTACTCATGTTTCTCATTTTGAAAATTGGATGGGGTCTTTCTCTTGCCCTCTCAAAGCACAAGGCATCCACCACAGTTTACTGTTCCATGCAACAGATGTGAAGAGCCATGGATGGTTAATTCCATTAGACCTGAGGCTGGATTCGAACCCAGGATCTGCCACGCTAGGCGGTGGGCACAACCACTTCAATTGGGCTATCAGGGCTTCCACAAGAGAGGTCACACAGTGGAGCAACTTTATCAAAGGATGTATTCGAACTGTTCACCTAGTATCTTGAATCTGCCGTATGTCTGCATAGCCACTCGCCTTATGAATTTTTGCCGTCATTTGCATGTAAATCATTCATGTTATCGTCATGATTGCACAATTTCCAATCATGCCCATGATCAAAAGTAAATACACATATTTGTTCTCTTGTAATGCTCTTGTAGTTACTTTTGTTTTACCATTTGGTGGTGGGAAATGTTCGTGATCAGTACTGGTCCTCAATCATCTTCAAACAACCTACATCCTGACTCTGAGCACTGACTTGCATGAAGAGCTTCATCAGGGTTACATTTTACAAATCAAGGCAATGCAAAATTTGTACCACCTGTTGACACTTCTGCTTGCCCATACCAGTCAGAAAGGAATCTCCATGAATTGTCCATGGGGATGAACGGTCCTAGAGCACTGTTTTAGTTACCCCTGTGTGATCATCCCAACTACACCCAACCTTGCCTAACCAACATCAACTTGGATAGTACATGTAGACCTGAGTCAGTTCACTTTGCACACACTCGAATCCCCTCATCGACAACATGTCACAAACAAGAAGCTGACCCTGGCCCAGCCTTGAACAACATTCCCATTGAGGATGAGATTGAGAATGATGACAGTAACCATGGTGATATGTCACCATGGTAACGAAAGTACACTACAATCGTGTTATCCCATGCATTTGTAATCGTGATGCCCGTGTTTTATAGAATCGGGTAAATATTAGTTGTGCTAAGTTGTTTGTGTTGCTTGGCTCACTGGGGTTGTTTGAGTCAGAGATGCAAAAATGCTGTTGTTGAGATTATTTTGTAGCTGCCGCCTAGATTGTTAAAGCAGTTAGCACTCTGGAGTCAGTTGTCACCACTCACAGTTGTTGTCTCACAGTATCTGCATTTACTGCCGTCGCCCCAGCATGTTGGAAATGAAGGGTTACTTGTCTTAGCCCGAGACAACTTCATCTGGCGTCATCTTTGATGTACGCCGAATCCATCGAAGATTAAACGGTCCCGGGATGGTGCATCGTACCGAACACATCAATCAATCGTTATATTGATGAGATGTCAAAACTATCGAGCCTGCTGCCTATATTGGATTCAATGCAGCAGTGGTGAAGTACTTGTTCAGATGAAACAGCTTCGACTTCTTGAATCGGAAAAGACTTGGGTTCCCTTTCTCTGTTTTCTTGATTCAGTGCCTCTGTAGAAGTCTAAAGCTAGACGCACACAGACAAATACAGCACCAATATTTTTGGTTGTGACAATGTAAAGCTGGCACAACCACCATAAAAACTGACCGCTGTGTGCGCCTGATGGTACAGTTGTTTTCTTGATTTCATGCCCAAAATGCCTCTGTGCTGATGCCAAATATTGAACCGGTTAGGTTTTGCAAAACAGGACAGCCATATGGCATACCGCATGCATAATGCAAAATTTTGTGTGTCTGCAATCTTGAATATTGCTGCAGATGTGCAGTGTGCGTTACTGAGATGTTTGGACTGGAATCACCCAAGAGAGTTTAGTCTGGTCTGTGCCACTCGGTAATAATGCGTAATGGGATAAGGTCCCCAAGCTGTTCCTTGATCAAGTCAATTTCACCATGCGCTGACTCGCTAGCCATGGTCTGTTGCTGTCCTCACTGCCCTTGGGACCCTGGTGGTAATTGGATCTGGCCTTTAATGGTATTAGCAGCAAGCTCCTGCGATATTGCGGGGGCAAACATCCTTTGTATCAGATAACAGTCGGCCTTGAGGGAGATGCCGAAAATTGGAACCAATCCTAGTCGTGGTAGTTGATGATCGGAATCATCGGGTACCTCAGCCTTATCAAGGATCGGCGTTGATGCGGTGGATTGGTTGTTTGTTTTGACTTCAGTTACTTCATTGGCGATCCAAGCCGTTCTCGCTGAATCGATTGCTCCCCTGATTTTCCTCATTTCACTTGTCCTTGGTCAATGCTGGTTCATTCAAGTCTGCATGAACTAAAGCCGGGTGTACATCGCACTTGTGGCTGGAAGCAACTGATCTGATCAGTCGCTGATGATGTACATGCTGCGCGCATTGCAAATTAAAACTAGGAGGATCCAATCTGTCGTCATGTTCTGACTGCGTACATCGCAGCGACTGAACGAAACTGGGTACAACTAGTCGCTAGAAAGTTGAACTTGAACATGTGCAACTTGCAGCAACTGGCAAAATATCAGTTCCAGCGAGTCGCAAGGGTGCGTACATCGACCGCTTCTGGCGACTGATCAGTCACCTCCAGTTCAAGTTAGATCGTCCCAGTCGCCAGGTAGCTCAGTGGCGACTAGTTGTATCCAGTCGCAAGTGTGATGTTCACCTGACTTAAAGACTCCTCTTGTGCATTTCTGGGCACAAGTTGGCTCTCTATGGAAAAGTCAGTGGTAGAAAACTGGGTGCCGTCATATCATTGGTCTCAACACAAGTCCAACAGAAACCAAAAATGGTGAATTGCCCATCAAGAGCCAGCTTGCAGGGTAAACTCTCACATGGAGGACACTTCATCTTTATTCCACTTCGACAGACCGACAGCTTGCTTTCCCAATGATCACTCCTCTCTGGACAAGTTGTCAGGCTTCTGCAGTGGTTTATCTACTGGTTGACAAACTGCCCCCTACATTCACATTTACTTCCAACTGATTGTAATGTTTACAGGCCATCTCTATGGACACTCATTTGGCAGTCAAAATGGCCCACGTCCTCCACGGTAATACATCAACACGATCATGTGCACCTAAAGAGCCGATAATAGAGGACTGATGAATTAGAATGCTTGATGACATTGCGCTGTGGCTCCCTGGCGCAGTTCATCATAAAAACTGATGAAATGGTCTGGAATAACAGCTTTCACGTATAAATCCTTCTTTAATGTTTAAGATGTTGCGTTCTTCTAAGCTTCCTTCATCCGACATTCTGCAGAATAATCCTATGGGAATCTATGTTGTCAAAGACAACAGTTCTTCATTGCACATTCTGTCTTCTTATTGATGACGTATTGATCTACATCTGGCACTGAGAAAAACTCGGACTATTTCCTTCTCAAGAGTCTTCTTTGTATTCATGAGGAATAGCAAACAGCTTCATCAAGAAGGAAGATGATGACATGAAAATAACTAACATCGGACTCTCGGTCAGACTGAATGTCTGTATCATTGAGTCGAGTGGTCCTTCAGATGAGAGTTTTGTGAAGACAGTAGGCTCTCTATGGGCAGTTCAACCATTGAAAACTATGGGTCATCATTTGTGTCATTGGTCTTGGCATAAATCACGACTAGGAGCCATCACTCTTGTAATACAGGTGCCGTATGCATAAAACATCTTTTAAGTGTAAAATTTCCCTTATCTTTTGTTTGGAACCATTGTTTAAGGGAAATTTTACACTAAAGATGTTTTATGCATACAGCCCCTGCTTGGCCAGTTTTCGTAAGTCCCTTGCTTCTACATTGTACCCAGACAANATCACAACATCTATAAAAGGGGTAGAATAATCATCAATATTGATCAAAGATAAGGGAAGTCTGTCTTTGATCAAACCTGAAAAAAACACCTCTGACATTCAAACTTATCCTAATGTAACTTTGATATTTTGTCACTCCCACTGCAATCGACGAAATCAGGTGTCCTTAGGTCAACTTCACCTCAACCAGAAGTAAAATGAATGTACATCTTCTACACGATTAGTGTACATTTCTCATTCTTTAAGGATTTGTCATCCGCAGTCTGAGAGATGAAAGCGACAACTGATGAAGCGTTTCGAGCTCCTCAGCTTAGTCGCGATAAATCTCCTCTCTCTTCATCCCTTTTATGTAAAAAATCTCCAGGCTGATCCCTGCTGTACCTCTCCAAAGGAGTCCCACTGTTTGGCGACACCAAAGTTCTTGAGTTGAAATCGACATGCAGTATTCTTTCATAGCCAAATGCCAAACATGCATCTCATACTGATCCGTACTCCTTGCAAACTACCGGTAAGCCTTGCTTTCGAATGTCTGAATGGGAAAAATGAAAAAGAAGGAGGCTTGTGCTAACATGCCGTTTTACTTTCAGAAGGTACGAGTGTAATCTGATGCCTTGGTCATAGTAGGTTCTGAAACAGAACTTGCTATAGATCTTTGGGCAATGGTTACTGATTCTGTCTAGGTTTAAAACAGCTACCCAGTGTCTTCTTTCACAGCCAAATGCCATGCAAGCATACTTTGTATATCATGTTCCTAGCAAAATATTCAAAAGTCAATCCCCTTCTGACTGTGATTGCTGGGATAAAATATCTAAGGCAAACAGTTGTTGGGACACAATGATGAGAAAGTCCTCATGAAATGTCCTTGGCATGAAAGGTTCGGAGACAAATGTCCTAGAGGACGGAATATCCAGGGATGTGAAGCCCAGGGACAAAATGTCCATGTCCTTCAGCTACGATGGCTTTGGGTCAGGACAAGATTGTTGATCATGATTGGAATCTCTTTAGGTTTTTAAGACAGCACCACGTATCTTCGTCAAATACTCCTCCAAGAGGATCATGCTTGGATGATATATCGTTCCCAGGATTATCCTCTCTCCCATTAAAAAGGAATCAATACTCCTTTGCCGTCTCCTTCAACTATATTTCACAAACACTTACATCTTGTGACTTAGCCATATGGTCTACCTTCTATGTATCTAAGTCAGCAGAACATTACAGTTTAAGTGCAGTATCAATTTTTGTGTGGGATGTTTTTGGCATTAGGTGCTGAAATCCTGGAGGAGCTAGGACATGGTTGCAGTGTTGGTGTGGCCTATCTCGTGCTTCTACATGTAGGTTGGAGTCTAGTTGAGGATCCATTCCTTTTGCAAAGCAGACAGCATGGCCTCAGGTGCTCCCTTCTGCTGACAAAGTGTAGGGCTTACTTTGCTTTGATTATTTCAGGCACAATGTTCAGAGGCACCATCTCTGCTGTGCACGAGTATGTCCATCCTCCACGACCACACCACACACCCTGACCACCACGTGGTGGCACTAAGACCCGAGCACACAGGGCACCGGCTGCCGGCTGAACAACTTACCTTCAGTCACAGAGAGTGATCAGTGTTCGCTCTGAACCAGAGCTATCCATCCTGGACAGTCACTGGGAGACACTGCTCCTGGACCTCCATGCCATCCTACTGTCTTGTGCCCTCAGACCCTACCCCACTGCCGCTGGGCCACAACCTTCGCAGCCTCGGTGGCCTGCTGCCTTCACTTGTGGGTTTGATTCATTGCCCTCTTCTGAAGCGCTACTGCTTATCGTCTGCTTCTCATAACAAACAAAACACAACAGTATCTTCCAGAGAAATAAAAGGGGGTCTATCGATTCCTTCTGCATCACTCGTCTGTCTTCATAGATGAAACAACAAAATATTGGCTGCATCTCCAAATGATGCTCACCTCTCTGTCTAGACAGCCCCAATGTTGTTCATCATCGCCATCCCGTTTTGTCAGTTTCTAGCGCCACTGATCGTCATCAACAGTTACGTGTCAGATCTTAGTGCCACTTACGGCTTAGATAATGTGGTGTGAAATTTTTGACTGCTAATTAGGAAATATCCTTTGGATAAAACTGAATGATCTTTCTTCAACTTGCTTTCCATGCAACCCACCTTTGTGCTGAAATCTTTCAAAGAAGATGTTTGCGTGTTTTAGGACTCCATGAGTTAAGATAGCCAAGAAAACTGGGATCAACATGAAATTGAAGCAGGCTGTGCATGGGAAGCCACTTCTATATGTGGAGGCTATTACGAGGCCATCCACTGCCTGTATTTGTATTAGAGTACTCAAGGGGAAATGACATCATAAATATTGTTTGCTATGGAGATGAATATCACACTCTCAGAAAAAGCAGCTTTGATCATGACTGCTTTGGGTTGTATCAATAAAATATGGACTTAGGTGCCGAGTTTGAAGTTATATAATGGTATGGTCAAGTGTTGGTTTAGTGTATTTTATGCGTCAAGAGCTCAACCCAACTGATTTGTCCACTCGCAGCAGACTGGAGTTCCTGGTGTCTGAAAGACTGGTGGATGGTTGCTGTCACTTTCCATCCATCGTATCAGGAGTGGGTGTGATCAAAGCACCATAGATAGATCCTGTCACATGTAGATGGGATCAAAGACTTGGATAGTTGCTCCCTCGTTTCATCACAGGAGTGGATATGATGCCATGTGACCTCAGGAATGATGCCTCCACCCTGCCAATTTCATCTTGCCCTGACAAAAGCGTTCCTACAGACCGTTCTCAAATTGGCGTAAACGACAAAGATCTGTGCACTTCCACCGAAATCTCAACCACAACCTCAGCCTGAAACTGAATGATGTAACACAGACAACCCCACGACAGTGACATCAGAAGACGTTGCGTCAGACTCAACCATTGCTGAATCATGGATGGGGCATGCCAGCGGGTTTCAGATCGAGGTTCTGGTTTGAGATTTCGGTGGAAGTGTGCAGATCTGCGAATTTGAGATTCGTCTACATGTATCACTCCTACTCTCGCTCAGCGTAGTTGAAGGGCAAAGTGAGCGTAGGCCCATCCTCCCACAACAGGGGTTTTTACCTCGCTCCTCTTCGTCCACTCACGCAAACTTTATGAGTGAATGAATAGAAGAGGAGTGTGACCAAAGCCCTGCTATGGGATGTCAAGATGTGCCAAATTCCTGTGTGTTTCTTTCAAATAGTTGTTTTTATTTGTCAATATAAAAATACCATTCAACTACCCTTGTAATCAAAGTACAGATGACAGTCGACACAAAACGGCCTACCAGTGCTGTTGTCCTTCACGCTGGCAATGTAAATAAAGTGACTCTCCCTAACAGATATTCCCACTCATGGCTTCATGCGTTCATGCTATGATAGATCATAAGGACCGATGCTATGAGTAGGCTATTGACAGAACTCTCCAGCTAAAAGCATCCTGTAAGAATGTGTCACGTCAAGTGTGCTGAATGAAGCATCCGTTCATGGTTATGCTGTTCATGTGTGTGAACACTTGATACGATGAACCAGTTGAAGGCAAATTGCATCATCATCAAGTTGCACTGAATGGATAGAATGGACCAACTGATGGGAGAACTGTCATCCTCCCACAGCGGGGTATTTACCTCTCTTCTGTTTATCCGTTGGTGCGCTGGGATATGTGGAGGACGGAGACCAGAACCCTGCTGTCGGAGGATGGAGAACAACTATTATTCAAAATTATGATGTCTGGTTTGGCTTGTGGTATTCGACTCGACGCGACGCGACCACTCGATGGCTCGATGGTTGCTAAGGAAGCTTCAAAACGCGCAAATAGAGCTTGTGCAGCGGCTCATTATGACGTCACTTTTGACCTGCAGCGCCCCATGCTGACGTCCCCGACAAAGTGCGCCACGTGTAGGTCGCGTCATGGCTGAAGCGTTGACGACAAAGTGCACCACGTGGGTCGCCGACGTCGTATGACGTCAAATTTGACCGTCAAGATGGCGGATTTTTCTGTGATGACGTCATCTGCACAAGCTCTATAGGTCTATTTAGGCCTCATGATGACACTAGTAAATTAAAGTTAGCAAAAATAATAATTAAGAAAGAAAAATAGTCATGTCTCGTGGCAAAAATCGTGCCGTCTCATACACTTAGAAGTGACTCAATGGGCCGGAGTTCGAAGGGGATGTGCATGCCATCAGTTTGTTTGGAGGGGTGGGGTGGGGGTGGGGGGTGACCCCCTCATGAAAATCTTCATTTTACCATGGTAATTCAGGACGGTAAATGACAGTTCATGTATCGTGAAGGCCATATTTTGGCGCCGACTATGTCTGGCTTTCCTTACCCAGAAATCGCCAATAAAGCAAACTGGCCTTTTTCCGAACGGCTTGTGGTATTCGACTCGACGCGACGCGACCACTCGATGACTCGATGGTTGCTAAGGAAGCTTCAAAACGCGCAAATATGTCTATTTAGGCCTCATGATGACACTAGAAAATTAAAGTTAGCAAAAATAATAATTAAGAAAGAAAAATAGTCATGTCTCGTGGCAAAAATCGTGCCGTCTCATACACTTAGAAGTGGCTCAATGGGCCGGAGTTCGAAGGTATAATTGGCTTTCACCATGGTAAACCTTCTTTCACCATGGTAGGCCTACTGTCATTTACCGTCCAGAATTACCATTCACCATGGTAAAATGGAGAATATTTTTTCATGGGGGAGGGGAGGAATTTAAATCAGAATTAATATTGTGACATGCTGTGGCATCTAAGGGTCGAGAATATATATGTAGCAATCGTTGTTTTTTAAATTCCAAATCTGGGTGCAGTTTGGGAGTCGCAATCAAAAGCATCTTTTCCAACAGACAGTCAAGGCGGCCGACAAAGCGCAGTTCAGATGGCATCGCAGATAGTTGATCCCAGAATTTTATTCAACAATCAGCGTTGTGAACATAATGTGCACACATCCCGTTAGCATTATGCCCGCATTATGAGGGTAAATAAGAGGAAACAAAAGGACCACAGATAAGAACCTTGTACTACAAACATGCACGGTATGCTCTTGTACAGATTATATACACACTTGGCCTATAAATTGCATGAATGAATCCGCCGATTTAACCTTACTTCACGCGGGAAAATTAAGCTGGTCTACCTAGCAACCATCGAGTCATCGAGTGGTCGCGTCGCGTCGAGTCGATTACCACAAGCCTTTCCGAACTGCCTCGAAGCAATCAGAAAGTATGGCCTGTACGATATTCTCATGAATTATGTCCGAAACTTGGAATTCCCTGAACGGAATGTTTGGCCCAAAATCGTTTCTAAGTCAGTGAAAACGTATGCTGAAAATCATTGGCATGATGAACTATCCAGAAAACCTGAACTAGCTAGGTATAGTGAGATCCACACGTCCCTTAGCTATCATCCTTGTATAGTCTTATCGATAGTATTTCCTAAGTATCGGACTCAATTTCTCTTTCTTCACCTGCTATCAACCTGTCGACTTGTTAGAAAATTATGTAACAACTGTAATACTGAAACTGATGACATTGTAGATCACACAATTATGCATTGCCAGCTGCAAGATCTTATATCTCTAAGATGTGATATCCTTGAGAAAGTTACAGAACCCCTTCCATTTGAAACTGCTGTTTCATTTTTTTGCTGAAGAAGATCTTATCACAGACACACTCCTAGGCTCAACATCTAATATCCTAGGGACAGTTCCAACGGAAATTTGGGAATATCTTCGTCAAATTTCTATCAAGGGTAAATAGGATACATAACATAATACTGCTTCAAGCCAAGCGGGCACAGTGCCATTGGCACTATTTTTCAAAGTTCTGGAGTGGACAACGGAACTTCTCCCAGCACTGAAGCACCTTCAGGAGCCGACCCAATCTTGAAGGATTCTTGAGCTGTTGGCTACATGTACATGTTGGGATACTGCTCTTGGCAGACACACAGGGTACCATGCCTTTCCAGGACACCTAGTTGATCCAATTCCATCTGTAAAGACACTTCACAAGAAAGGGCTGGAATTTCCAGGTTGGGCCGGAAGGGAATATAGTGTTCTCCTGCTGCTCAGAAACTTAGGCAATGTTGTCTTCTGTTGAAAGAAATGAAATTCAACATTAAGAATCCCTATCACAGGTCCTCCCCGTAAAATCCTGTCGTTGAATCGACGCATGTAGAAATCCCTTTGCATTTACCCTCTGATTGGTTTTCTGTGTAAACACCTGTTACCATGACAACACCATTCTATAATTAGAACACCTTAATCACGGATAATCTTAGTTTGGGTGGATTTCTTGCCATTGATGAGAGATATTGTTTTGATATTTGCAACGAACAATCTTTTTAGTTGGTTCTTGTATTGGTGTGAATCTCTCTAGTGCTTACTGATGCCCAAGCAACAAACCTGACGTGTTGCACTGATGCAGTCTTTCAAATATCTCCTGAAGACAAACCTCTGAAGTACAAGATAGCGTTTTCGGGAGAGGTCACTCTCTAAAGCAATGCCAGCAGGCTCTGCCTGGATAAAGCACTGAGCATCATCCAAACCATGGTCCGAGCTGTGTCCTTCAATTCAATTACGATCCCAAACCATGAATAATGGCCAAACCATTTGGCTCGCCTTCATAACCATTTCATCTCAAATGTAAACTGATGGCCCCTGTATAACAAACACACAAATATACGAAATCTATAGTTGCCATGGCAACGCTGTCAATTTTAATGAGTACTTATGTGAACTTGAGTGAAGGACACTCATTTGAATAGATTTTTACACCCCCGCTAATGAAATTGCAATCGTTGGTTCCAGAAGTGTCATAATTTTAATGAAGTGCAAATTCGTAAGTGATATTGTAATTAAAACTAGATGAAATATTGAAAACTTTAACGTTATTTTGTAATGGGTAATTCTTTTGATGTTGAGGATTATTCTGCACATGTATGATTTTTAGCTCACCATCGAGCTATAGTCATCACGTGGTGTCCGTTGTAGTCTGTTAGCAGGGCACGTTTTGTAACCACTGGTCCTATTGACACTAAACTTGGCCCATGTGTGCCCCTTGGTCAGATGACGTCAGGCACCAAGTTTCGGTTCAATTTGATTCCTAGCTTGGCCACCAGGGGCGCTAAACCAAACACCTTTATTTAAAATGACAAGTACTTTTCTTATTTCTGCAGGTTGCAAGTACAGCGATGTCTGCACTGAAGATGAGGAATGTGTTGACGGTGAGTAACAGCAGTTTCTTTCCCCTTTCACCGCAAGGGTACATTTAGCCAAATTGGAAAATATGTAGCAGAAAAAGTACGAAAACCATATTGAATGTGTTTATTGTAAAGTTCTCATCAAGTGCTTCGAAATGAATACCCATGTGATGGGGTTTCCTTGTCAACATTTTTCTGGCTTCGATGGAATAGCCACTGGCACTGAAAACGCTAATGTTCTTGGCTTTGATACCTGAAGTAGTACCACCACCTTCCTGGTTAAGAGCTAAGTGGTCTACTTCATAAAGCAAAGGGCACTTCAAAGGTGGTGAAGTCCAGGCGACAAGAAGATGATGAGTAGAAAAGGCTGTTCGCCCACCAACAGACCCCGGGTGTATTTTGTGACTCGTGGCCCAAAACGAAGCCTTATTTTGCGATCGTTGTCAAAAAGAAGCGGCGCTAGTGCTTGGTTAGATCAACTTCCCTGGCTTCTATCGACTAAACACAGACTGATTCTTCCTATAATCACTCCTACTTCCGATTTTAACTGCAATTTTTCTGAGGTAATGTGAAACTCATTTCAGTGTAATATGATCACGTCGTGATAAAGAGTTGGAGGCTGATATAAGCGTGAATATTAATTAGTGAAAAATTGGCAGCGCAGGTAGCAGATTCTTAAGCCATGTCCTGTCAGAAGCAGTTGGAATCAATTTGCGTGTATGCTGTCGGCGGTATGTACGTTGTGATGAAGTGACGTGATCACGGCATCGTGGAAATGCCAAAGTGCAGTGTCGTGCATAGTTGGCTTCTGCTAGAGTAGGTAGATGTTGATGAGGGTGACTTCCTCAAGATGGTGAGATTATGCTTACCTTGATGATGGACAGTCATGATGATCGCATTGAAAGTGTAGTTGCTCATTTGACGACCCCTAGCAATGGCACTTATCGGTACAGTTGTCACCAAATCCAGCGCAACTTAGGAAAAAGAAGATTTCACCAACATCGCGGAGTTTCTTGACAAAAATGTCCACTTGTTGGCTTTGCTGCTTATGGCTTTACTTTTAGTCGTCACTGTATAAGGCTTTACTTTTAGTCGTCACTGTATAAAACTCAGAAGTGGCCTATATGCACCAACAGCAGCAACAAAACTCTTGCTGGTTGGTTGTCAACCAGAACCCAGGAAAAAGAATATTTTATCAATATCCAAGAGTTTCTGTTTATTCTGCAACATTTCAAGTGTTAACTATATTGACTGAGAAGTGGCTTGTGGACCCAATGGACAGCAATCACAACAATTTCAAGTTGCCGCCAGACCCAAGGAAAAAGGAAGATTTGGCCAATATCCCAGAGTTTCTGGCTCTTCAGTGACACTTCAAGTGTTCACTGTGAAATTGACAAGTGGCCTGTGTACCCAATATGGACAGCAACCACAACTGTTTCCAGTTGCAAGACCCCTGCAAAAAAGACAATTTGGTCAATATCCCAGAGTTCCTGTCCTCTGTGACAATGATCTCCACTTGTTGCCATTTCATCTCGGGGTATACTCTGCCTGTTCAGCTCTCTAACTGAGTGGTATCCAATAAATCTGATGGCAGGGTGCTATCATTTGATATATCCCTCAAGAGGATTCACTTAGAGTACAAAGGGTTTAGAGGGGTTAGCTTCCACTGTAGGATCGGATTTCGATTTTATCCTTGAAGTGATATTGGAATATTGCTGTCTCCTTGAATTTGTTCCGCTGGTAAAACCCTCATCTAGTTTCTTTCATTTCCTGTTGTTTGTCAAACGTTGGATTTCCTGTTTACCAAGGGAAATCATTCTGATTGTATTGGAAATAGCAAGTTTCTGCTGTGTGAGAGATCATACGTCAGCAATAATGGAAGCGATCGGTCAAGGGAAGGGGTGAAATGTTTGGATGTTGATTTGTGGTCAGGGGGTCATTGGTTCAAATCCACTTCAACTGCTTTGCCTGACAGTCTCTTCTTGTAACCCGACTACAGCATATCAGGACCTGTACCCTGTACCCTCTTACTGCCTGGTGCTCTTGGTTACCCTTGATCAACCGGCCCCTTCCTTGGAGCCCTCTTCTTGCTGCCTGGCCCTCCTGACTGGTTACTCTTGATCAACAAGCCCCTTGTAGCTCACTACACTGCCTGGCCTTTGATCAACTGGCCCGTTCTTGGAACCCCAATCCCTCTGGGTTACCCTTGGAACGTTCTTCTTCATGCCTACTCCACTAGGTTACCCTTTTGCTCATCAAGCTCTTCTACATTCGAGCCTCTTCTGGTCTATCCCTCTGTGGTAACTGTACCCTGATGATCAACATGGCCGTTCCTTAGAACCCGCTTCCTCCCTTGCCGTTTTCTACCTTCAGTGGTTTGAGAGATATAATGTCCATGTTGGCCTGATCACCCATTACTGCGTAAGATGACAGCCCGCACGATGCTCTGTTCTGAGTCTACAACCTGTTTCCGCCTGACCTTCAACAACGAGTAATTGAATCATTCACTCCAGCATGAGAGCAGTACGGGATGATCGAGACAGTCCATCTTCGCTTCAGGTTTATTACCCATGAGCTCACAATGCTGCAACCTTGGCGGATCAGAATCGGAAATCAATTCTGAATGTCAGAGATGGTGGACAGTTGTTAAACAATAATATGATTGCTAAATTTAGACTTGCAAATATTTGGCTTGGAGAGATTGATTAGAGCATTCAGGAATCACTGCTTCCTGATGGCAAAAATCATTTACAAGGACATGACTGGTGCCAAAGATGGTTATTGAGTTGTACTGCACCCCCAGTCATATGGTACAGCTACCCAGCCATGGAAGATTTCCTTTTATGGCCGAGTGGTTGGTGCGTTGGCCGCCGAGCTGGAAGTAAGGAACATTGAGTGCGGGTCAGTACAGTACTTTGCACAATTGACCTACCTTCCCTGCCGCATACCATCCGCATACCACATGCAGCGTCCTCGTATCTTTCGTGGATGTCGCATGGTGCCTTGAGGCACACAGTGAAGACATAATAACGTCATTCCCGTGTGGTGCGTGGAGGTCATGTGGAAAAGACGCATAGCCCGTACCATAGGGAATGAAGTGGAGCGTACGTTTTGTTTGAGAGTGACGAGGAGGTTGCTTGGAAATGAGCCAGCTTATTTCGTTCACCAGTCTGACACCCTCAACGTTGCGTCACAACACTCCCCAAGATACCATCAGTTCAGTATTGGGGATATATTTAGCTCATTATTAACTTGTTGAAAAACCTGCCATTCGCCTCCTCTCCATCAGATGATATTGAAGTAGTGCCAATATGGGTGTAATCAATCTTTTCCCTCCGAGTAACTTTCAAAACCTGTTATTTTGATAATCGATTTTTTTTCACGGATGAAATAATCCAGGTATTGATCAGAGACATTACACATTCTGAATTATGGATACAAATGTGAAAAACTCATGGAAATCGATCCCCAGGTAGGCGACGAAATTGTTTTATGATCGCCAAAACCTCACTTGTAAGGACACCTCTGGGACTGACAGGTGATGTCATGAATTAAAAGGTGTCCTGATTACAGAGGCCAAGAGAAATGACCAGTATGGGACTGAACTCTGATGGCCCTTTCTGAAAGATGTCATCCTGGCTGATTCTACTGTACCTATTATGCAACTCAGACACCCCAAGGCCTTTGAACTTTGGATTCAGATGATAACTGCTCATTCCACCATCATTGTGGTGCACTCGTTGTTTTGTAAGTTCAATAAAGGTATTTGAAGTTCAATATGCCGAGAGCATATACATTACGCTCACGAAGAAAAATAAAACTGCTGGAGCATAGTACGCATATTTTTAAGCAGCACCTTTTGGAAGTACGGTAATTTTATGATATCTGATGTGCAATTTGTGTGTTGCTGAATGTACACACTGCAGGCTTATCAATACCCTTTGTAGATTCTGCTTGCAAGTGATAGTGCGACTAAGGGAATTGCAAGTACAGTGGTACAACTCTATAAAGGATTCCTTTGGGAACGATGAGTTCTGTCTGTATTCAAGATGTGGCCTGATTACAGAGCTCAAAGCATAGAAAGGACCTGGCTCCTCACATCTGTATGTTGCATGGAACAGTAAGCAGTGGTGCCTTGTACCTTATTCCTTTGTAAGGGCAAGTGAAAGACCCAACCCAAGTGAGATGAGGAGCGTGGGAAGGCCTCTTCCGTTTTTACCAGAGCCAATAATGCTTTGGCTTCAGCCCTGATGGAAAAATCTAATAAAATACAATACCCCGGTACCTGGAAACATGCATGTTAGCTGTGGTGCAGATTCCTTTGGGATATCATATAAATAAACCGCAATATAATCATGCATTAATGTTTTTTTACGATAATTTCCATCACCCAGCGGCCATAACATAAATCAGAGTCAAATACTAATCAAAGTGGCGGTTATAATTTCTGATTAGTGGAAATGAAATAAACAGGATGTTTTGATGTCAAAATAGCGAGAGATTTGATTTCTGACGTCTGAGGGCTTTATGTACCCAGTCACGAAAAGCAGTAAAACATTGCTTCTACTGTTGGTTAGACATATGCTAGAGGGAAAAAGAAAACATGTCACTGACGGTTGGACAGTTCCTGAATTGACCCAGGTACGAACTGTCCTAGGTACAAGTCATACCGGTACACACTCCTGTAACCCCTCTGTATTCTTCTCTTAACAGCGGTCCTTGGAATGAATTGTCCCAGTATGAATTGTCTTTGTACCCATTGGCCTGGCTACGAATTGTCCCAGGTTCAAATTGTCCTAGTGTGTAGAAGTTGTCCGGACATGAATTGTCCAAGAATTGTCATGTTACCTCTTTATTTGTCTTCTTTTATGAACAAAAAAGATCGGAATCCTTGTTCGCGAAGCTTCTGAACTTGTTGCTCTGTAACATGAGTGGTTGCACATCTTCCGTCCCGAGGGCTTCAGGACGGTCACTGAAAAGATTGAGAACCATTCAACTTATGGATGCCACGTCCTACAAAGTCTTTGTGAGTAAGGTCCCCGAGGTCCAAGAAAAACACTTGCTCTTCCACAGTCAGAAAAATACGTACCTTGTCTACCTTACAGTCAACCCACTTGGTGACATTACAACAACACTGGTGAAAAAAAACTAAAGGAAGGTAGTACGAACAACTTCTGTGTTCCTGTGTACCCTACAAAGTTATTGGCTGTATCAGCAAAACGGTAGAATACAATGATAGATAAAACGCTAGTGTTGACTATGTTCCAATCTCAGTGGTAAAACAATTGCAGCTATTCTTTGACAAGGTACATGTACCCCCTGTGTTTAACTAAAGCTACGTACTTACTCAGCTTTATATCGGTGAAACCATAGCAATCATTTCATTTGGTATTCGATCCGGAACATAACCCAATATCCCAAGGGATGTGAATCTTAGAAGTTCCACTTACATGACCTGTGCAAATATCATGTTGCTGACTACGTTCCTGCTGTTTGTCCTCGTACTCGGCTGCGCTGCTGTGAAAGGAAAAATGGGCATCTTGCAAAACGTGAGGAATCATTTGCAGGGGTGTGGTCTAGTGGTGTATGGTCTTGACTCAGGGTCATGGGGTTGTGGGTTCAACTCCCTTTGAGGCAGAGCCACTAGTTGAATTCTTCAGTTTGTCGATCAGTACGTAAATATCTCGGGGTGGATTGAAACACTTGTGTTTGGTTTGTTTCCCGTGAATGTACTATACGGTGAACATCAGGTGTCTGTCAAACGACATACCGCGGTACTCCTAGTTGGTCCCTCCCCACCTACTCCATACCCCACCCTTCTCACTCTCAGGCAAATGTCACCACGGCTCGCAACCAGCCATATCTCCATGGAGATCTTGCCTCTTCTCTGTGGGAGAAGGGAATATCTAATAGCAAGATCATCATCAAGAAATTTATCGCCGTGCAGTTTTACCTGGTAATTTGCGAAGAAAAAATGACAGGAGTCTCTGGCAGAATGTTGCGTGGGGGTTGATGGTGGTGTTATATCAATGTTGCTGTTGTGGTCACTGGTAGTTGCGTGAACACTTACGGGGCGGTGGGTGCAGTTTTCATCACACATGAACTCTCCTACCCCAGTGTTCCCAGATTTCTGGTGAGGTGCGATGTGATCTGGCAACATTGGAAGAGTACCGGGTGATCCACATCGCACCGCAAGGCATCTAGCCGCAAGTGTCCACGAACCGTAACCATGAGTGAGATCCCAAGTGACTGGGAACGGATGGCTCCTTCATCATCTTGCGGTTCATCCGGTGGATAGCCACCCTCCGTGAATCATCAATGAGATGAACAGTGCTGTGTAACGTTATTGCAGGAAGGACATTATTTGGGCTGGGTTGATGACTTCTCTGTGTGCGTTGCATACTAACTCTCCAAGAAATGGTCGTCATCTCAAGAAATCTCTACGTAGAGTGTCTTGAATGGGAAACACAATGCTATTGTTGATTGTCTGGAGAAGAGCGTGACTGGGGGTAGGCCTTCCGCTGATGATAGCGACATCAGTTTGGTTCCCCTGTACTAACCACTGAACTTCTCCCTTCTTGATCAACGCTTGGGGAGTATGTGGCACAGTTCCTCCCACAGCAGGGCTTTGGTCTCGCTCATCTTCATAGCAGGGGTACAGCTAGGCCTATTTTTTGGGGAGCCAAATGTGTAGCCAATGGCCTGTTACCTGTAGCCAATCTTTGCAAATTGTAGCCAACCATAGGAGGACCAAGAAGATAAAAACCGCTGTGGTTGGAGGATGGCTCAGTGGTGATTTGAATGCATCAACTTACGGCCTTACTCCAAAAGCTTTTTGGGCTTGTCATTACTTGGCCAAGCAGCTGCTGAGTATTTTGAACTCACCTGAATATCGGGAAAAATCCATACCACTGCTCAAAATTACAGTTTGGATGGCACTCCGCCACGCGGAAGCCATTCACTCCACCCTTACTCAACCTGAAAACTTTGCGGGAGGACTCCCCTCAAAAGGTCAAAATATCACGAATGTCTCCACCACATGAATCAACATGTGTACCCGGGTTCCATACGAGTGCACCCCTGAGGGTTTAACGACCGGAGGTGATCCAAGGCAAAACTGCCGCTACGTTGATCATATTATCGTGATTTCATTATGTAGGGTCATTGGGAATGACCTATGGTGCATCGACAACGGAACTGGTCTTGATTGGGTGCGGCAAGAAAGGCTTCTTTTGCTGGGAGCTTCAGGTCTGTTGGCTTAATTGACTTGATCTAAATCAATCCTCCAGTAACTCCAGTCAGCAGCGACGTAGTAATTGCCTCTCCTTTCTTTGATTATGATTGTCTGGCTTGATGGAACCGCATGTACATGTAGTTCTTTCCTTCCATATCACCAGGTGTGACTACTCATCACATGCTGCTAATACTTCACGATACCATCGAGTACCCTCATCACCATGGTACCGAAGGCACTGCTCCACATAAGTGTCTTCTCGTGTGAGTTGGCTCTCAATCGACAGTTCAACACTGATGATTTCTTTACGCTGAGACCAATGACAGGACCACTGCCCATAGTTCGGTTTCCGTACAGCTTGCACGAGACCATTGACACAAACGACTGCTGTAGTCTTCTATGGCCAAGTTACCCATAGGCAACCAACTGGCGGGAGCAAGACTGTAAGTCAGATGTCAAGCTACTGAGCCAGTGACCTGGAAGCGAATGGCTAATTCATACGTCCTCTCTGACAAGGATGCCAACAAGTCGCTACGCTGTCACCAAAGAAGCATTTTCTGCTTCGCACACTGGTCGTCAAGGAAGTATGAATTAGCCCGTAGAAGTTCTGTTGCAGTATATCACGTGCGAGAACTGTCAAACTGTTTCCAGCTCCTTGAACCTGAAAGACTACATATGAAATTTTGGTTCTGCATCAATGACGCAACTTTTTCTATCGCCGTTGTTGAGTCATGTAGTATTGAAATGCATTCCATTAGACATAACATGGCCATGTGTGAGCATGTAAGTTCACCGATCCATTGCATTGCCACTGATTTACAGGCTATGCGATAATTGTCATAGAACTGATCAATGCAGTTGATTGCTCTCATGGCAAAACAGGTCACGGATTCTGCGACAGTATGCAACCTTATTGGTGATTCAACACCATGCACGTATGGTGTCTTCATCTTGGCAACATCTTGAGAAGATTGCCATGTGATTGTTGTATGAACTGGGATCAAAACACCAAGTTGACTTGTTTTATCGTCAATCTCGAAGCTGAAGCATGCAATGTAGGATGGGACTGTCTATTTCGGACCTATGGCTTCTTACCATTAATCAGGTGACACATCTGGTGTCTCGATCTTAATGATGTCTTTAGCTGATTGCCGTGAGATGGTCGGATAGTCCTAAAACCTGGTAATCAGCTGGCAACTCGACAAAACTCCATTCATACTCAGCACTCTGAATAACTTGTTCAAGGCTGTGTCTGATGGTGGACTTGGTCTAGAATTGATGCCGCATCTTGACAGCCAAGTGTCATGCTGCTGGACTTGCTCTAGGATTGACCCGCTCTGTGACTGCCTGGTGTCATGCTTTGACTGTCCATGCCCTGCCCTCTCTAAGACATCATGGACAATTCATTGGCCAGGCTTTCTGATCCAAAACGTTGCTGATGCTTATGCTTTGGCGGTAGTGGTGTAAGAACAAGTACTGGGTCAAGATGGACTGAGCAGTTGACGATACACCTTGACCGTGCCTCCCTGATGATACTTTTGCGCTGACGGCAGATCACATTACTGGTTCGAAGTGGTCGAAGCTGTTAACTTGTCTGTGGTGAACATATCATCTGGCATCCATGATTGCGTGAGGGAGAGTAACCGAATCACCTACAGCTCTGAAATTTTGGGCGAAGGGTTGAGGTTCTTGCAGCCATAGGCCTCCTCAGTGGATGAGATTGGGGTTGCAGACGATTGCCATGTGATGGTCCCAAGGCCTGGTAGTCAGCTGCCAAATAACTAAGTCAGTTCCTGCCCTCACAACAGTGTCATGCTGGTGGATTTGGTCCCACGTACGTTTTGACTGCCCACTGCCACTTCAGGAGATGGGCCACACTGACAACATTCCAGCTGGACTTTACTTATGGTGATCGATGCTTAAGCTTAGATTGCAGTTCCTGGATCAAGATGCACTTGAAAGAAGTTGACACACCTTCACCATACGTGCTTGATGACACTCTAGAGCTTCTGATATGGAGAGTCAGTCAGGTGTGATGAATGTCAAATGTCTTCTGACTTTTTCTGCCATGTTTGATGAACTGGTATTGAATTTGATGCTCCTCACTTACTGCTATCTCCATGTGGCATGTCAAGATGAAACAAATCGTATCCCTCGGGCCCACTCTCATAGCTATTTCTGTAAAGGGCAAACGTTAATTGTTTCGTCCTGGTGACTATCTTGTGGTAGACATCTTCGTCTACTATTTTTAATGGTGTTTGTTTGACTGCTTGGTCTCTTGTCTTTAAGACATTGGTAAATAGTCGTGGTCCACTTTGGATATCCGCTATGTGTCTCAGGAGTGAGGATTGTCAACGAAGGAGAGAAAGAAGTACATCAGTGAAGATCTGGCATAAGAAGGATCGGTGAAACGGTACGGAAGTTGGCGTAGAGTCATAGTTTCTTCATCAAACATGTCAAAATTCAAACACACAGTACATTTTCCATCCCTCTCTGTGGTTGAATTCAGTACTTTCTACCCCTTGGCTGCTGGCTTGTTGGCTGAATGGTTGAGAAGCATGTAAACTGAAAGAAAAGAAAACTGGAATGTGGAAAGTACATTGGATTCAGGCACAAAATCTTCTGCAACTTCTTTACAAAGCTTTGACAGGACTTGTGGACCCATAAAGGCCTGTCTACACGATCATACATTTGTTCAAAACACCATCATACATTTGTATGATGATGTCCAAGCTTGTGTGTCGATTTCTGTCTTGTGACAATGCAGCTAAAATTTTGAACATCATCATACATTGTTCAAAACAGCATCATACACTTGCATGATGATGTTCAAGTTTGTTGTGGATTTCAATCTACAGTCCAACATTCATGGACTTTGTATGATGAAGTATGATGGAGAAAGGATAATGTTGGATGCTGTTCAAGTTTGTTGGGAAAACCGTCCACACGATCATACATTTGTCCCTGAACATCATCACACATTTTTTTTGGGATGTTTTGCATTGGCAAGATGAAACATGCAGCTAAAAATTTGAACATCATCATACATGTTCAGGTTTGTTGGGAAAACAGTCCACACGATCATACATTTTGTCCTGAACATCATCACACAAATTTGAACATCATCATACAATGTTGGTTGCTGTTCAAGTTTGTTGGGAAAACAGCCAACACAATCAAATATCTGTCCATGAACATCATCATACAAATGTATGATGATGTTTTGAACAAATGTTTGATCGTGTAGACAGGCCTTTAGTTGACGATTATTGTCTTCTACCTTCTGGCTAAGGTTTAGCAAAAGGAAAGAGAATCAGTCAACTTGATTAAGGGAGGCACGCCTCCATGTAAGATTTTTCTTGTGTAAGTTGGCTGTCAATGGGCAATTCACCATTGTTGGTTTCCTTACGACTGAGGCTAAGGGCCATATGCTCGGGTTGCACTTCAGCCAGACTTTCATTAAAGTCTGACTTTTCTCAATGCCTCAAGCGGAGAGGAAGTCGAACTTCAGCTGTACTTTCGGCTAAAGTCCGACCCGAGCATACGGCCCTAAGACACACACGACTGCCCATTTATGGCTGAGTTGCCCATGGAGAGCCAACGTGCACAAGAAAAGTCTCACGTGAAGAAGCGCCTTTTCAGGATCCGGACTAAAAGTAGAAAAACGTGAAACTGTGGTAGCTAGCAGCCTTCAATTACCAATCACATTCTCTGACCTGTAGGCTACAGATTTACAAAAATCTGCATGGTTCTGTGATTAAGGTCCCTGATCACCCTGTTTTTCTTGGGTGCGGCGGACATCATGCCTGTACCACACCATGGTGATTAGTGCACAAACAGATGTGCGCTGTCAGGATATTGCCTATTAATTTACCGTCATACCCCTCAGGGATCCATTAGCCATCTGCCATATACACAAGCTGCCTGTTGACAGCGTTTGAACGCCGGTTCACCTCGGGTGAAGGTTGTGACGTCAAGGGTGCATCGTGTCAGATTCAGAAAGCTTTTCTGTCCGACTTGCATCTCTGTAACGTGACTTGCTGTGTCCGAGTGTGGGTGTGGAACGTGACTGGTTGTGTCTTCCATCCCGACGCCTTCAGTACAATGAAAGGATAGGGAACCAGCCACCTTCCTGACTTGCGAGTTCTATGGAGAGATTTGAGAATGTAGGTTCCCTTGCTTCTGAGTGGATAGACCTTTCCTACAAAGATGGCGGTCTAACAGTTCTCACCATATGACGTCAGGCACTTAATACAGTGGAACCCCGGTAACACGACCACCCACGGGACAGACCCAAAGTGGTCGCGTTAGCGGGGTGGTCGCCTTACCGAAATCGGCCCGATGAGTGCCGATCCAGACCGAAGTAAACTGAGTGTCATATTTTCTTTTTTATCCATGTTTCGTTTAATAAACCAGACTAGACCATCTCCAGCCTGGCCTGATACTAGTAAGCAGATAGCCCACTGACACTGTGACGACTAGGATGGATGACTGGCAGGTCTGGAAATGGTGAATTCCGTGTAAATATTGCGCCCGTCTCATGCTT
>NMRB01000891.1:241347-257582 GCA_002633025.1 Notospermus geniculatus | reverse complement strand
CTGCCGCCGGCTTCCGTCCATCTCTGGTGATCCTGGGATCCATTTTGCTGCTGACCACCATCTTGCTGAAGCAGTAGAATGCCGAATAGCTGAGGAATATACTGTTGGACTCACCAGTACTTTATGTACATGTACAATTGACTCGTCAGTTAACCCTTCCACTGCCTTGACAAGTTGGAGAAATAGTGGCACGATTCTAAAAGGTTGCCATGGTTACAGGCATACTGCCACAAAGGTATTCATTTGAATGTTCCCAGTGAGAGCTTTCCAGTGAATATTTCGTAGGGTTTGGACCCTTTTTAGCCCTTTTTGTGCATACATGTATTTCCAAACTGACAAAATATGTCTTGGCAGTAAAAGTGTTAATAAGAAAAACCTACATATTTTTCTTTGCTGGTCAGTGAAAGATGCCTGTTATTCTTGAAACAAATTATAAACGTAAATTAAGTTGACATACGCAGAAAATAATTTTTTATTTCTTTTCACGTGTTTTCCACTGAAAAACAAAGCAACATGTAATTTTATTGAACTCACTTGTTGTTGGTTAACGTAATTTTTC
This sequence comes from Notospermus geniculatus, assembly GCA_002633025.1. Taxonomy (NCBI): domain Eukaryota; kingdom Metazoa; phylum Nemertea; class Pilidiophora; order Heteronemertea; family Lineidae; genus Notospermus; species Notospermus geniculatus. The sequence continues at coordinate 257,023 of NMRB01000891.1, read as the reverse complement.
AATACATGTTGATTTCACATTGATGTACTGGCCTACACGCCAAATCATTTTTCCCCAAATTCTCGCCGATTGGCTCTCCGTCCACTGGTAGTAACTTCCAATAAGAATGTTCGTTATACCGTCCAAGGCAACGAACAATCAGATTCGACTGTAGTCTATCCCGTGCCGAGTTTAAAAATCATGCCATGAATGATCCGACTATATTTTTTTCTCGTATTAATTTTTTCCTTTCATTTTTCTCGCCTTGAAGAACTCTTCAATAAACTTGTTTTAATAAACTTGTTTTAAAAAATGGTCAACAAAAACAGCCTCAGTCTAGGGGTGTATAAAACACCATTCATGATGTGATGCTTCATCAGTATGTTCCTCTTGGTTTTAGTTCTCTTTCAACCTTGACCTCCTGATGACCTTTGAACTCCAAAATCAGGTGAACTCCAGAGGAGGTCAAGGTCATTGAGCAGAGGCACAAAGAGTGCCCCGATGCAGTAACTTGGAATATAAATTTATATATAAAACTATTGCACCAATTTTATAACGGTTGATTTTGGTTGTAAAAATGTAATTTTTGAGGAAATCCAGGTTTTACCACTGTTTTTTTTNATTTTCAATATATTTCATATTTTACGTAGGGCTGCTTGTTATCCGAGCCGTTAAAAATCTCCATTGACTGTAAAAATAAGGCCTATCTGTGATCAAATTATTGTCAACCGATTGCCATAAGAAAAAATGTTTTGTTATTTTTATATTGCCATAATTTTTATATTATACTCTGGACGTTCGGGGTGTTCCAATGGAAAGTGCTGTACATGTCCAAAAGGCCTAAATTTCCCTGTTAGGCATTCAATTTTCTTCGAAAACACAATCACAAAGGGTCAAATATTTTATCTGCATGTGTTTAAATCAGAAATATCAAATGTATATTACTAGAAAACTTGCTTTTGAGCACACATTATGTGTATATTTGGTACCAGTTGATCCGAGTGACACCTTTTAACCATTTCCTTAAACGATGGTTGCCATGCAAACGAACAAAGTCCAGTAACTTCAATGTACATGTATCATCCACTGTCAACCTCAGATTTAATCTACTAGGAGTAACCATAGAGGTTCTTCACGTGACGTCACATTTCCATGACGACACGATGCCGCCATATTGGCCGTCAAAATGTCAAGCGACGTCACGGCATGAACATAGCGTCAACACACAGACGTGACGCACATGTGACGTCAAAATGTCATGACGTGACTGTTGTGACGTCATCGCCGGCAGTTTGACGGCCAACATGGCCGATTCCTTGCAGTCACGTGACCGTTGTGACGTCAGTGAAAAACCTCTATTGGTGGAATTCACCCATCAGTTATTTTTTTACCAATATTTTACAGTTTACAGTTTCTTGTTGGTTGTTACATAATTAATTTTTCCCCATGGCGTTAACTGTTTTATTTGTATCAGCTTGATATTTATGTAGGCTTAATTTGGAATTTGTGTCGGTAGCACATACTTAGTTGGTTTATTTGGTGGGGTGATCCATTATACTTACGTTATACATTCCATTCAGAACTCCATCAAAATGTATTGTACATGTATTTAAAAAAGGGCAAAAAACAGGTTATTACTAATGGTTAACATCAACAAAGTGCAAATGTTCGTCATCTATGGAGAGCGTGCAGGTGACGTCATCGCGTCACGTGATCAGTCTACGTCCGCCATATTGGAACGGCAAATGACGTCGTCGACCCACGGCACTACACGCTCTCCATACATGTCTGCACACAGATGTATGTAGGCCTATATTTGCACGAAAACATGAGTGACAAATTACTTTTCGTTAGGGGCTTTGTGTTTGTAAAACAATTTTTTGAACGTGTAGCAAGTCAAATTTCGATTTCGATGACTTGTGTGAAAATTATGATTGAGTTATATCATTGAAATGTGTATTTTTTGAAAACAAGTAATCACCTGCTCCTGGTTTCACTTTGTTTACTTTTTAACAGGAGCTGTGGATTTGGTAAACAAGATTCTCAATGTGTACGGCTTGGTGCACATTGGCGGCGAATCTCAATGCGAAAGGGGTGTTTTTAAAGTCGACTGATCCAGCTGAATGTCGAGTGCAGTAGCGTTGGGTCAGTCGATTTTAAAAACACCCTTGCCGCATTGAGGTGCCGTCAGTATACGCCTAGCTTAACATGTCACAAGAGCTAAACTTTGATGGTCGTCCCCGTTTTATAAATAGCTAGTACATGTAGAACGTCACATGTTCCAGTAGAACTAGGCCGCTGCACCCGGAAGAGTCGGAGGTGTTTCGAGAAAACAAACTCACAATTTAAGCTGCATTTTTTAAACATTTTGTACCTCATCAAAATTACATGTACTCAAAATATTTTGTGAATTTATCGTCATTTTAGCGGAAAACGTTTTCTCGAGGCTCCTATATTCTCTGCTGGACTGCACGTTTATGTTGATTCCGTCACGTGTCAAAGATGGCGGCCTGGGACCAAAATATAAGAAGTCATCACTCGGTCATCAGTAATTTACAAGAAAAAAATTATTTTCATGAAAATATTTTTTTCAACTAAATCTGCTGTTTTAAATGTCGGAAACTTTTTACTTTCGACTTGATACAAAAAATGAATACTAAATATTGATGATTGTTCATTTTTGGATTTTTCTCTCACTCGTAAAATGTGACCTTGTTAATGTATATTGTATTATTTGCAGGAAATGAAGTGAAATTAGTGCAAAAATCATTTCTTTACCACCATTATTTTACCATTTATTACGGTGATCGAGACTCAACAATTTTGGTCTCAGACCTCATGTGTGCGATTCCCACTTCTTTTTAACTTATTCGGTGTTAATCAGCCTCGTTCTGGATGTGGCCTGAAAATCAAAGTCAAGGGCCCATATTCATAAAACTACTTAAGTCTAAGTGTGACACTTATCCTTTGTTCAACACAAAAGATAAGTATCACACTTTGACTCACTAAGTATGTTTATGAATATGGACCCAGGTGTTTTTGCCTGTGTTGTTGAACGGACACATTGGACGTGAGACGCAGTGCAGATCTCTTGACCTTAATTTATAGGTCACAATTTGATTAGCGTGGTTTCGATTGAAATTCTGTCAAACTTACCATGGTAGTCAAAAGCTGTTGTTCGTCGTTCTCTGTTTCAACCTGGTTCGCTGGGTACCCGACTGAATAGATGACGTGGCAGAGAATGGACGCGAGTAGCTTTGGCTCCATCTCTGTGTAAAAACGAATTTTTGATGTCATTTTCATGTAGGCCTACACAAACGTGTTGAATGTCGAGGTGTCGCATCTGAACGATAAAATGAAATCCAGACATCTCTGGCCAGGACTTGGGAATTTACCACCTGGCCACCACTTCCAAAATGCTGTCACTGAGTACAAAATGTTCCACCCTATTGTACATTATTGCCTGTAGCTTTTTTCAATGTTAAATTTTCTCCACCTGTAATACCCTCGACAGCATACGCACTCTTTGACTCGCCGACCGATCAACATGCGAGGTTCGTAGCATGTTAGTTACCAAAAAAGATGTAATCCCATGAAATGCATGACCTTTTCCCTCCAGGACAAAGCTGTGTATTCTATGGTGAAACTGTAACCTTTGTACCGAAAAATGAAGCATTTTTATGTTCGGCAATAATAGAATTTCTTTTGAAAGTCAGTAAATACCAGCTAGAAGAAATTACATTGTACATCTATTGAACTTATTTTTCTATTACACTGATGTAAAATTGATGTACACGAGATTTAGTTGTTCCAACTGATGTAAAAATAATGTTTATTTTGTTGTTGGAGTTTGTAATTTCGAAATTATAAATACAATGTTTTTACTTAAATGAATTTGAATAAATTTATAAGGTACATTACATAATATTTTCGTTAGCTTTATTTTTTAATGAAAAAAGGCGTCGAATTTCGTTCTTTTTTGTCGTTGTGTTGCTATGAGGAACGCTTTGAGTTGAGGCATGACTCTCTATTACCATGCCAACAGGAATCAGACAATGATGACGTCATGGATGGAGTTTGCTATTGTAGCCATCATCAGCTACAAATACCCCCCCCCCCCCAACACATCTCCAAATTTCACGGAGAATTCCAGACGGAATGGCCATTTTCGATTGCCTCAAAGTGCCGGATGAAGTCACTGGTGTAACAGTTGAGAATGTCCCCCTGTAAAAAGTGTCCGGTTCTATTGTCCTATGACGGATTAAGATGAATGGTTATAGAAACCAATCGCCAGAGATTAGAATGTAACAATAGACAGGACAGTTTTTCTTGGAGATATTTTTCCTTCCACGCCTGTGTAACAGGAATTAATATCCCCCAGGAATTTAAGTCCGGTTCTATTGACGTTGTTCAGCGAGGGATTAGGATATGTGGCTGTGCCGGTTTTCTCCTCGGTGTAATAGAGTCTAATGCCCCCGATATAGGATGTCCCCCAACAATACATTTATGGATTAAGCGGCATTTTGAACTGGACTCTACAGGGTGGGCCAGACAACGTGTCCCTCGAACAATAGGGAAACAATAGAAATGCTATTGTTCGAGGGACACTTTCTCTGGCCCACCAAGACCCTTAATCCTGTGACAAACAATGCAGGGGGACATCAGGAAGACGGGGGCATTAGATTCTATCACACTGTACCAACTATTTAACATCGGACCAAGCCACGTCCGATCGCAGCGCGCCGGTTGGTAGGATTAGGTACTAGTCTAACAGAAAAACAACTGTAAATACACCGGTGTGGTAGAATCTAATGCCCCCGTCTTCCCGATGTCTCCCTGCATTGTTCGTCACAGGATTAGGGGGTATTAGATTCTATTTCACTGATTTCCTCCTGTTTTTGAGGTGAACAACTTGTTCGAATGGATTTGCGAGAAATAAGAGTTACTTTATTGAAAAGGACCTTAGGGGAAGCTTGCTATTTGGCTACTAAAGGCTTGTCTACACCATCAACATTTTCAAAACAACATTTTGAAAACTGTTTTGGAAATGTTGCGGCTTGTTTCGGGGTTGGTCTCCACTCTGCAACATTATCAAAAGATGTTTTCAAATTGTCATACCATTTCCAAAAGTTGCAGGTCCAGTCCACACTGTGCAACAAACCAAAAACAACGGTGTTTTTGGAAATGTTGCAAATTTTTGGAAATGTTGCAAATGTTGGAAATGTTGCACCTTGGATGTTTTTGAAATGTTTTTTGAAATGTTGATGGTGTAGACAGGCCTTGACACTGCCACTGGAATATTATAACAGTTGGCCTTAGTAACCATGAACTCATGAATCGTGGATCAAATGTTGACATTGATGAAATTTTACTTCAAAAATGATGCCCCAGTTGGATCCTCATGACCAGTTCTGTTTGTTAGTAATCATATCAATATAGGCCTACACTAAAAACTGCCTCCAGAGGCCCTTTAAAGCTTTACTTCATACGATTTCCATGGTGAAGAGGCTCTCCCCCCCCCCAAAAAGACACATACGGAAAGTCTGCACCTGAAAATCGTGAACATAGCGACAAGATTACTGACCTTTGACGCCGTGACTGGTTCCCGTCTTTGCCGCTACAAACCCGTGGCGCTCATTCCACAACACATTTGGTTCCCGAAGCTGCCGCTAGGGTTAGCCTTCCAGCCTGAATGCTGATGAAGTACAGGGACAACTACACATGTACTGTACATGTTCAAACTGCCTACGCAGTTGTGTACCGCGCCCCCTTCGGCTTAGGCCTACCCGATAGAGGGAGCTGGTAAACCGAATAGGGGCGCGGTACACAACTGCGTAGGGATTTCAAGGGACAACTGGCACCGCCAGTTGTGAGAAAGAAAATGTCCGACCGGGATGTGAAGCCAGAACATGCAGAAGGCAGAGCATTGTGTCCACACAGGTTGCGCAAGACTGCTGTTGCATTTGTGTTGCGATGCGCCATCTGTCGTGACAATGGAAGGCAGAGCGATCGACTGTAGTTTAAGCAGCGTATACTAGGTGGCTCTCATCGAGAACTACGGAAGACCTAGACTGGTTCCCGGCAGTATTTCACGAGCAGCAGAAATACACGTTATACCGGTCCCAATATCGCTAACGGATAAGGGACCGGTATTGCCTGATGTAACGACGTAGTTGATTGGCTAGCTCTTTTTGAATTTGAATTTGTAACGTCGCAGTTGATTGGTTAGCTATTTTGGGATGTGAGGTAAGTAAGCTATTTCTCAGTACTGAGGGGAATCCTCTGTGACGTCATATTATCGCAGCTTTCTGCCACAAAATGGCCGCCCAATACCGGTCCCTGTCTCCGTCAGAGCTATTTTGGGATCGGGAACCAGTCTACGAAAGACCCGAAGTTTTCCGAACGAAAAAAGAAATTCGAAGTCGTTTGTCATTCGTAGTGATACAGCATCGTCGATCGACCTCACAAAATAAAGCTGACGAAAATATTTAATATGTACCGCATAGATTTATTCTGATTCATTAAAGTAAAGAAAGTGTGTTTATAATTTCCAAATTACAAACTCCAACAACAAAATAACAATAATCAGTTGGCACAACTAAACCTCGTGTATAATTTTCCATTAAACAGAGAAATAAGTCCAAAAGTTCTTTTTGCTGGTATATCGGGTGTCCCAAAAAAAGCGAACCGCTTTTTCGACAAGTATTTTCTCAGCGATAGATAAACCGAATTCATTGGAAATTTTCACAGAGTAACCTTACGGTATCATCAACAAGTCTGCGAAATATCTAGGAGATCGGTCGCAAATTATGCGAGTATTGTCAAATTCAAAACAGCATGTCAACACCTGCACGAACATGCTGAAGGTCACATTGCACAGCTCTGATATTGGATTTCTTGACATGCTGTTTTGAATTTGACAATACATGTACTCGGAAAATTTGCGACTGGTCACCTAGATATTTTGCAGACTTGTTGATGATACCCTAAGGTTACTCTGTGAAAATTTCCAATGAATTCGGTTAATCTATCCCTGAGAAAATACTTGTCAAAAAAAGCGGTTCACTTTTTTTGGGACACCCGATATATTGACTGACTTTGAAAAGAAAATAGCATATAATGTGCTAAATATAAAAATGATTCATTTTTCGGTACAAGTTGTATTGGTATTTCACCATAGAATACACAGCTTTGTCCTGGAGGGGAAAAGTCATGCATTTCATGGGATTACATCTTTTTGGTAACTAACATGCTACGAACCTCGCATGTTGATCGGTCGGGGAGTCAAAGAGTGCGTCTGCTGTCGAGGGTAATACAGGTGGAGAAAATTTAACATTGAAAAAAGCTTCAGGCAATATTAGGGTGGAACATTTGTACTCAGTGACAGAATTTCGGAAGTCGTGGCCAGGTGGTAAATTCCCAAGTCCTGGCCAGAGATGTCTGGATTTCATTTTATCGTTCAGATGCGACGCCGCGACATTCAACACTATAACATGAAAATGACTCAAAAATCGTTTTTACACAGAGATGGAGCCAAAGCTACTCGCGTCCATTCTCTGCCACGTCATCTATTTAGTCGGGTACCCAGCGAACCAGGTTGAAACAGAGAACGACGAACAACAGCTTTTGACTACCATGGTAAGTTTGATAGAATTTCAATCGAAACCACGCCAATCAAATTGTGACCTATAAATTAAGGTCAAGAGATCTGCACTGCGTCTCACGTCCAATGTGTCCGTTCAACAACACAGGCAAAAACACCTGGGTCCATATTCATAAACATACTTAAGTCAAAGTGTGATACTTATCTTTTGCGTTGAACAAAGGATAAGTGTCACACTTAGACTTAAGTAGGTTTATGAATATGGGCCCTTGACTTTGATTTTCAGGCCACATCCAGAACGAGGCTGATTAACACCGAAAAAGTTAAAATGAAGTGGGAATCACACACAGGAGCCCTGAGACCAAAATTGTTGAGTCTCGATCACCGTAATAAATGGTAAAATAATGGTGGTGAAGAAATGATTTTTGGGCTGATTTCACTTCATTTCCTGCAAATAATACAATACACATAAACAAGGTCACATTTTACGAGTGAGAGAAAATCCAAAAATGAACAATCATCAATATTTAGTATTCACTTTTTGTATCAAGTCAAAAGTAAAAAGTTTCCGACATTTAAAACAGCAGATTTTGTTGAAAAAAATATTTTCATGGAAATAATTTTTTTTTGTAAATTTTTTAACAGGAAGAATTCCTGATGACCGAGTGATGACTTCTTATATTTTGGTCCCAGGCCGCCATCTTTGACACGTGACGGAATCAACATAAACGTGCAGTCCAGCAGAGAATATAGGAGCCTCGAGAAAACATTTACCTCTAAAATGATATAAATTCACAAAATATAACATGCTGCATTCGCTGAAATTAAAATTCTTTAAAATTAACTTGTCGAAAATGTCCAGTTTAGTATAACGTAGTTTTTCTCGAAACTCCCCGACTCTTCTTGGCGCAGCGGTTCGTGGCTACGGAACATAAGACAACTGTACATGTAGGTGACGCTCTAGTTATCTAAAACACGGTAACGATGCATCAAATTGAGGGCCCGAGATAGCTAAGCTGATCGTGTCCTAGTGTTATGCCCGAAGTAGTTTGTCACGCGAGTATTCAATGAGGACCCTGCGAAACTAAAAATCCAGATGGCAGCACCAGTACAAAAGGACCACATCCAATGCATTTTCAATTTAAAATAAATTTTGTTCATTTTCTTCACAAAACTCATCAAAATAGAATTAAGGACCAATAAAATTACATTTCTGGTGCTATTTTCCCGTGCAGAGTAATTCAGGGATGAAATATTCAATAATTATTGACTTGGCAAAAGGATTTCTCATTGCAACCATGGTCCACTTGTCTGCAGCGCCCCCTTTTGTCAGAGCTTTTTGTGCAGGTTTCTCATTGGATTTTTGTTTGGCAATAGAAAAATAGGACATGTCCTATAACCGAAATTTTATCTATTTAAAGAGCAAAACATTGGTTAGATTCCCCTGATGTACCCCTCGGCCCTATTTATTTAGTACCAATTTTTAGAAATAACAATTTGGCCAGTGTACATCGGGCATAAGGCTATAGACCATGTGCAGCGACGATTATGACGTCACCGCGACGTCGAGATGCCGCCATTTTGGACGGCACGTCCAACGCATTCGTAGCGTCAGATGCCGTCCAAAATGGCTGACGTGCGAATTATGACGTCAATGATGACGTCACGTGCACATGGTCTATAGCAACAATTAACTGCCATAAGGCTTTTTCTAATTTCTTTTTCAATCGACGTATATGTATAACGATTTGATCACAGGTCGGCCTAGGCCTAATTTAGCAGTTTTTGGACATTTGGACATTTTCAATGTCTTAGATAACAATGCGCTAGGCAAAATATGAAATATATTTAAAATAAACTAATATAAATCGCACAAAATAAACATTATAATATCTATCAGCTACAAATAAGTAGAGATCAAATAGGCCTTTAGTAGGGTGGTTTTGTCATTATTGTTTTTGCCGAAATAATCCTGATGCTCGTGCCCAAACACCAGACCTAAGACCTCATAATCATACTCATAATCCATGAACGTAAAACCGATGCAGTACTTGTAGGCCTAATATTTCTTCAACGCACGTACATCAGCCCATGGATAGACCGTTCTCAAATATTGACGTAAACGACAAAGATCTGCGCACTTCCGCCAAAATCTCAACCCACAACCTCGATCTGAAACTGAATGACGTGACACAGAAAATATGACTTCAGACAACAATGACTTCGAAGACGTTGCGGCAGAGTCGACCATTGCTGAATCATGGATGGCGTCACGTCAGCTGGTCTCAGATCGAGGTTCTGGTTGAGATTTCGGCGGAAGTGCGCAGATCTGCGATTTCGAGAATCGTCTATAAAAAAGTAACATTAATAAAAATTGAACAATTATGAAAATACAGTGGCGTATCTTAAAAGATTGTTTTTCTGAACGAAATTCGGCCATTTTTATGATATTAGCACGTTTTTGTGTGTGCTCCAACTAGGCCTAAATTTATATTCCCAGTTACTGCATCGGGGCACTCTTTGTGCCTCTGCTCAATGACCTTGACCTCCTCTGCAGTTCACCTGATTTTGGAGTTCAAAGGTGATCTGGAGGTCAAGGTTGAAAGAGAACTAAAACCAAGAGGAACATACTGATGAGGCATCACATTGTAAATGATGCTTTCACATCATCAGAGACATTGTGATAGACAATCCCAAATTGACGTAAGCGAGAAAGATCTACGCACTTCCGCTGAAATCGCAACCACAACCTCGGTCTGAAACTGAATGACGTGATGCAGAGAACCCCACGACAGTGACTTCGACAACGTTGCGTCAGAATCGACCACGTCAGCTGGTTTCAGATCGAGGTTCTGGTTGAGATTTCGGCGGAAGTGCGTAGGTCTGATGGTATTAGTTTCTTCATGGGACGGACTCCAGTGGAAAAGTTCTGGTTGTTCGTTGCCTTGGACGGTATGAAGAGCATTCTTGTTGAAAGTACCTGCCAGTGGACGGAGAGCCAATCGGCAAGAGTTTGGTTCACAAATGATTTGGCGTGTAGGCCAGTACATCAATGTTCAGTAAAGTTAATGTGAATTGACCTTTCCGGTCTGAAACCAACGTGTATTAAAAAATTACGTAAACAACAACTAAAGTTCAATAAAATTACATTTTGCTTTCTCTTTTTAGGCCTAGTGGAAAACACGTGAAGAGAATAAAAAAGTATTTCCTGCGGATGTCAACTTTAATTTAGGTTCTAATTTGTGTTCAAGAACAGCAGGCATCTTTCTCTGACCAGCAAATAAAAATACATGTATATGTATATGTATATGGCTTTGTGTTCATTAACACTTTTACTGCCAAGACATATTTTGTCAGTTTGGAAATATGCACAAAAAGGGCTAAAAAGGGTCCAAACCCTACGAATTCACTGGAAAGCTCTCACTGCGAACATTCAAATGAATACCTTTGTGGCAGTATGCCTGTAACCATGGTAACCTTTTAGAATCGTGCCACTATTTCTGCTGTTGACCAAATTGTCAAGGCAGTGGAAGGGTTAACTGACGAGTCAATGGGGAACTTTTCTGCCGTCGGTGGTCGTAAGAGGCCGCCTGTTACCGGTCCTAGAACGTCGCAAAATTTGGCGTCAAGTGCGTGAGCCACGGCGCCCACGTCATTATGGATGACGTTGTGGCATGCATTTCTGCCCTGTGACGTCAAATTTCATGACGTTCTGGGACCGGTAACTCGTAGCGGCCTCTGACGGCTCCAAAGTTCCTCATTGTACATGTACATAAAGTACTGGTGAGTCCAACAGTATATTCCTCAGCTATCGGCATTCTACTGCTTCAGCAAGATGGTGGTCAGCAGCAAAATGGATCCCAGGAGTATCAGAGATGGACGGAAATCGGCGGCAGCCCCTGGCTTTGCGGTGGTGGTGGGGCAGTTCGCTGAAACGGAATGAAATGGTTTATTGAGTGTAAAAATCGTGGAAAGTGTTGATTTGAAGAAAAAAAACATGGATCTAATGCTTTCTTTGTTTCGTGACGTCGCTTGATATTTTGACGGCCAATATGGCGGCATCTTGTCGTCATGGAAATGTGACGTCACATGAAGAACCTCTAATGGTCAGGAAGTAGGTCAATCACCTGTAGGATGTATAAAGTGTGTACCAGGGCACATGTCGACATCAAATCGCAATGTTCTCAGACAGACAACAACTTGCGTCAGCATTTTGAAGTACGGATGGAGGGACCCAGGCACGGATCCAGGATTTTTGCCAGAGGCGGGCCAGGGCCGCCTAAAGCGGTCGTTGCAGGCAGGCACCGAAGATGCCCCTGCTGACGGGATCTGGAGGGCCTCCCCCAGAAAATTTTGACATCTAGAAAGCCGTATACACGACTTCCTGGTATCTCAGTATCAGTATCAAAACAGAAGCTTTTTGCTCAATTTTGTCTTCTTCAACCAAGATCGTATATTAAAGTGCAGACCCGCGTAGATGAGGAGCCTGCGTTAGGGAACGAAGGACCCTAGGCTGATGAGTTTACATCGATGCACACGCGACACGAACACGCAGGCGAACAATGGCTTCACAAAGGATTCATCCCCATGAAACCTTTGTTCGCCGGCGTGTTCGTGTCGCGTGTGCCTCGATGTAAACTGAGCTTTAACTACACTCTTGGAGGAATTATACTGTCAGTATAATTCCTCCAAGCTACACTACAGCGCTGATGAAGCAACGTTTTCTTGCTTATTGTCGCGAATTCAATTGAAAAAAATATGAATAACATGGGTGAATTCCAAATCACTAAAAAACACCTACTGGCCGCTGCTGTGAATTTGACCTTCGCTCCGTCGGACGCGGGAGAGTCGCCTCCAGCATTTGTCACCTTGCACGTGTATGTGTAGACTTTATCCTTCGTTGCGTCACACTGTTTAACCTTTAACGTGGAACCCGCCTCATTTGCGATAGCTGTCGTGCTCGCATCTTTAAACCTGTACAAATAAATACCTCATAATTAACTGAGAGAAATCTCTCATTTTAATCAGAGTTATTAGCATATTAAGGCTATTAATGTGGACTTACATATGGGGAGAGTCCCGGTGAAAGATCAGAGGTGGATGGGGGGGGGGCAACGCTCCCCCTTATGCTGCGAAAGTATGGTTTTTGTGCGTTTTCAGAATGGATAATAATGCACTAACGTTAGTCGAAGTAGTTGCCCCCCCCTCCAAAAATCCTGGACCACCCCTGCGATAGGGGAACACTAGAAGACGTCACATCGGCCTCACTTGGCGTCGCTTGCATTAATAGCAAGAAATCGGTCATAAAAGCACTTTTTCAAAGGATACGACGGCGTGAGACGCTTTTACCCCGCAGAACCTATTTCCTTTTATTTCGTGCTATTACTAGTTGACGTACCATTTGTATGTAAGACCAGTTGCCGTTACCGCTGGCGTGCATGTGAGGGTTACATCTGCTGTCGCTGTCTCTGACGCTCCAGTAATACTTGGTTTGGCTTGGGCTGCAAGTGGCATAAAAAATGTAATATTTAAATGATTAAAGTACTTTTTTAAAGTTTGTATCGGCAGGTGAGAGAGTTGAAGGCTGTTTAGTCATTCCGTAGTACATGTATGTACCATCATGATATCATCAGGGGGTATAACTGTATAACTGTCTCTCCTAAATGTGACCCTACATGTATGTCATGGCGTCCGTACAGTGGGCGCTTCAACATTGCAAATCCCAGAACGAAAGATAGGTGTAACGTTTTTCAGTGTGGCCGTTTTTCTGTGTGATTCCCATTGTTCGGAACACACTGGGAAACGAACTCGCTGTTTCTCTGTGTATCGCCCATTGTCCAGCCGCCGCTTATTCCGTCAATCTATTGTATTGTCACACTGGCTCACGGGCCTCACTGAAAAACGTTACACCGGCTTGCAGAATGTCAGAATAGAAAATTATACGGGGAGAAGAGAAATATTACAGAGTTTAAGAGATCAAACGCTAACGATAACTTTTACGTTAACGCTATTTCTTGCATGCATTTCATGTACAAAAAATATCGTTAACGTAAATGTTATCGTTAGCGTGTGATCTCTTAAACTCCCTATTGTTGAGTATAGATAATAAGCAAAAAGTCAATCTCCAGAATTCACAAATTTTCGACCCCAACCGGGGTCTTTTTCAAGTGGAACTTTACAATCTGAAACTCTAGAAAAGACTCTTTTTTGTGCTATTCTGTATCTTGGATTGTTGAGTATAGAGTATTTAAAGTGTAACAATTCCTTTGAAGTTTTCATTGGAAACGGGTTCAACCAATAGAAAATCTAGGCGATGTAGTTTATGTTCTAAGCCGAGTCCTTGTTCATTCAACGTGCTGTCCATGGAACAGGCTGCTGAAAAAAAACTAGGGTTGTGGTGAATTGTGATAAACGCATACTGGTACATGTGCGCCTGCGTGCCCGTTTCATACATGCATGCATAACAAAATTAGTTTTCTGACCACTTTACTACTTACGGAATGCGATATCTACACCGGCTGTCGAGGCTGGTGAATCTTTTGGTCCAGCAAATATCGCAATACAGAAGATTTTCTTGCCTTTGTCGGTAGCTTGTGGTGTATACTTCAACTGTAAAAACACGGGGGAAAAGTTGAATCAGAAGCTGAGACTCGAAAAAGATTGGAAAGTCGTCGGCTGCGAAACACAGAGGGCAGAGGGTTTAAATATTGAACCCACACTCTATTGAATTCAGAAAGTCCTCCTACGTTAGTGTAGTGTGAAATGTAGCCTACTATGCTCTATCTGAATACATTAGAGCTCTGCCTGCAGTTTTTTCAATGTGTGCTGAAAAGCATCTCGCTCAGTGAGTGTTCAGGAACTGGCAGTGGACCATAATTCGCCAAGGCCAGACGCTGCAGGACAAGAACACTCTGGCAGGGTCGCAAAAGTGCAACAACTGCATGCACAGCAAGCGACAGGAGTCTCAAAGACCGTCTCTCGCCCATACTCCACCTGGGTTGCAGGGCGGTATGGGACCTCGGGTGCACAAAAACACGCCAAAGGAACCCCAGAGACGAAAGTGGAATAATGGATGTTAAATGTTAATCTGTAACATCAGGGAATTCCCCATCTATGGGAACTGATGACACCACAAACATGCCGTTACTCGTTTAGACAACCCTGGACAGGGTTACAGCCATTGTTCATGACGAATTTCGTTTTTCGGTCCAGTATAAAAAGTAAATGACCACGACAACTTGGTTGAGACCCAAAACTACTGGGTTTTAACACAGTTTGCTCTCCACCGCAAATGTTTTAAAATTTCAGCAAAATTCGTCGAGTAATAATAGGCCTAGTACTTTTTTACACGGTGCAGGTTCGAGGAAATTTATCTCCACCCTCATCTCATAAGTAGGAGTAAGTTGGATGTTATAACCTTAGATATCTTCTAAACGTATGGCAAATTCTATCTAGAATGGACGTCAAATATGGCCGCCAGTCAGCCATCTTGAAAAATTTACTTCGGGCTATATCTAATCAATAGTAAAGGTTAAGATTTTATGTTGCCTAAATATCTATGTAAGTATCCTCTACATTTATGCTAAGATTTCAGTTCCACCTAACTTCAAACATAGCCGCCAGGTGGCCATCTTGAAAAACACAATTTTTGACATCTTTGGCCTGTACAAAGGAAAGCAGTTTACTCAAAAGTACAACTAACTCCTTCTGACGGTCATCGACTGAGTTATGTCATTGATTAATTATTGCTCATCAGATGAAATAATTGGGAGTGACTATTCGGCGAGCCCAGCTCTCTGTGCAGTCACTTTGTTTCGTCTTGGATAGCGCGCCGGAGTAATTAGTTATGCACTGCGGCAACCAATGAAAATCGAGATTACAAAACAGCAAAATGGCGGACTCGATGATCGTCCTTCCACTTCGATAAAATATCGGTGAAAAAAGAGCTGGGGCCTCCGGCCTATGCCAGTTTTTGGGCTAGTTTTGTTGATTTTAAAGGAAAAATGACTAATGGAGTTGTTATATGACAATCAAAATGTTTTCCAAACACAGAAATTGGTCTCAGATGGCAAGCAAACAATGAATAGTCGTAAC
>NMRB01000891.1:205255-225785 GCA_002633025.1 Notospermus geniculatus | reverse complement strand
CCCCCCCCCCCCCCCCAAGATTAAATTCACTTTACACAATGCTGTGAACAATCGGACAGATCTTTTTCTGAGTTGAATTGGGGCGTTTTTGTCTGGCTTGGGTGACTCGACTCAAAATGCCAATATTTGCTTTTTTTGATATTTACATTTCGACGACTGATCGAGTGATAAGATAATATGGATATATCTTTAGGAACGTACCTTCTCAAACAGAGAAGAACATATTCTCAATACCATGGTTAAAATGGTACACAGAGAAGGAATTTGATGGCAACGATAAAATCAGACAAATATTTGCCGATGTTTTGGGAATAAAATCACAATCATTCCCGAAACGTGAGCGATCCATAGCAATCCTGTTTGCAACGCGGCTGCATGGGTAAATACCATTGTATTATAATGGACGGTGTGTTGTCGAATGGGTATCAGGTATCTGATAAAACTTAGTGTTCGGGTGCAAAACAAATTTGGGTCCTAAAAATACGATATTCTCTGCATGAGTCAATGGCATCGTCGCCCACTCAATCAGGTATCGTCTGCGTTTTTTCCAGGGTCTGGGAATTGGTCTGAAAAGGTGAATACAGAATCACACTTTGTACGCGCCGGTCACCCGTCAGGAGCCCTGGTAGCCAGGTGGTTATCACGTCCGCTCAGCAAGCGGCAGGTCCCGGGTTCGGGTTCGAATCATTCCCGGCTCTTCACGTCCGTCGCATGGGACAAGCCGTGGTCCCGTGCCTTGTACCTTGTGTCTTTGCAAGGGCAAGTAAAAGACTCCATCCAAGTGAGGAACATGAGTAGCTTGTGATGGCCCCATCCCGTATCTACCACACCCGTCCTACGTTGGTTAACTTCTACATGTAGCTCGGATGCCAACGCGCCAACCACCAGGTTGGTGTGACAGGGATCAAAGTCCCTCTGGAAGCAAAGCCCGGTGTGACAGGGATCAAAGTCCCTCTGGAAGCAAAGCCCGGTTTGACAGGGATCAAAGTCCCGCTGGAAGCAAAGCCCGATGTGACAGGGATCAAAGTCCCGCTAAAGTCCCGCTGGAAGCAAAGCCCGGTGTGACAGGGATCAAAGTCCCGCTGGAAGCAAAGCCCGGTGTGACGGGGATCAACGTCCTAGGCATGTAAGTCCGCATGCTTTGTGCTTTGGGACGCCTCGTCTAACATGGGTTATTGAACCATCTTTTTAAGATGGGGATTTGGCCTAGTGGTTAAGGCGTGCTGCCCCCGAGTGCTGGCGATTGGTGCCTTATGCGAGGGTCCGTGGGTTCGAATCCGGTAGGAAGCTATGTTTTTCACCTTAGAAACCTGTTATTATTTCATGCCATGCTTTGTTAAAAGGTGTTGGTGACATAATCGTTCACAAGGGAAAACTGCGGATCGATCGGGCAGTACAACAGGGCCCGGGCTTTGCTTCCAGGGGGAATATATGATCCCTGTCACAGGTCCCCGGTAATGTCCCCTGCACCATCACTCATGCCATGATGTGCCCAACGTGGAACTTCTCATGTGACAGTGGACGTCCGCCATTTTAAACTGCAAGCATCACGACGGTTGCTATGGTTGCATTATTTTACATATTTTGCGCAAAACTCCGCCCTTGGAGAATTTCGTGCATAAACCAAAATAATTAACATAATTGATCAGGAAAGCAAGAAGCAGTGAAACACACAGTTTCACAAATTCGGGACGTGACTTACAGGTAATTGTGGCTTAGTACAGGGTGACCCAAAACAAAATGCCACCCATGGAATCGTTAATAAAATTCAGAATCCTTTCTGTAATCCAACCATATTTGGTACAAATGAACTTCAGTCTATGCCTGACTTGTCCACCAAGTTTCAGTTATGAATGTCCAACAGTCTTTGTTTTATCGCCGTTCCATGATATGCTCCAAATGTGCTCCAAATGTGCACCTCTGTGTTGCAAGCACACCTGGATACGACGTGCAACTCTGACACACTCCTCTCTTGGCACTGCCCTGGTTTTGGCTGTGATCGCCCTCTTTACAAAGGAATAGTCTGGGGATTGTTCTGGTAGACATTACCTTTGAGATTTGTGTCAGAGTTATTTACAATTTTGTACGTCGTATGCAGGTGTGCTTGCAACACAGAGGTGCACATTTGGAGCATATCATGGAACGGCGATAAAACAAAGACTGTTGGACGTTCATGACTGAAGCTTGGTGGACAAGTCAGGCATAGACTGAAGTTCATTTGTACCAAATATGGTTGGATTGCAGAAAAGGTTGTGAATTTTATTAACGATTCCATGGGTGCCATTTTTTGGGTCATCCTGTTGTAAACGGGTTTGAATTGTGTGTCCTATTCAATTCTAGTCCATGAGCCAGGCTGATTTTGACTACCAATTTCGTGACGAGATCCAACATGAATTTTTGATCAGTCTGATGTCTGAGTTGTCTGAATTTACGTGATGGACATTCAATTCAGTAGCTTTATACCCCTAATTAAGATTCTTAAAATCCTTCATTGGAAATCCATTGCAATACTTATACAGATTGTATTAACAATTGAGGTGTCTAGAAACACCTAACTTTTTTCTCGCCGGTTTCAGACCCTATAAATGTATTACCAATAAATGGAAATATGGCACTTCTCAGTCAGTTAGGCCTGTTTAGAAATTGAGATAATTAGTATTTGTTATAAACACGGCATTTTCAGTGATTTTGATGGATTTGGGTCAAAATTTAACATATACGTCATTTCAGCGATGTCATATAATGTTTAAAATATATCTACCGGTATCTGACTGAGACGTGCCATATTTCTATCTATTGGTAATAGATAAGGGTCTAAAACCGGCGAGAAAAAAGTCAGCTGTACATAGAAAATGTTTTGATACGGAAAGTATTAAATTTGGTGGGTTGGCGTAATCCAAAAGTCCAAAATAACATAATAGGGAGATTTAGAAATCAAACGATAAACGTAAACGTTAACGGCAACTTTTATTTTTGTACCGAAAGTGCAATATAAAATCTGGTTAATGTGTAGTACGAAAAATAACATTAGGGAGTTTAAGAAACCAAACGATAAACGTTAACTTTACGACAACGTTTTTTTTGTACCGAAAATGCTGTATATAATCTGGTGAATTCGCAGTATGAAAAATAACGTTGTCGTAAAGTTAACGTTTATCGTTTGATTTCTTGAACTCCCTATTGTCGTAAAGTTTACGTTTATCGTTTGATTTCTGTGCCTCCCTAATGTAAAGACCCATGTTTACGACCATAATGCAAACAATGAAGTCATAATACATGTCTTATCAGAATGGCCTACCGTGTACCCAAGAGTCGCTGTTGATCAACTTGATATCGATCGCGGCCGTCGCAGGCTGTCTAGTCTTGACATGGGTTGTAGGCTAGTCGGCACAGTATTAAGGGTCGTCAGTGCTGCCAGGAAAGGGTAAGGTGGAGGTGTAAGGGCCGTATGCTTGAGTCAGGCTTAGGGCCATATGCACGGGTCGGACTTCAGCCACACTTTCATTAAAGCAAAAATGTATAAGCCTTATAAATTTTTGATTAAAGTCTGACTTTTCTCAATGCTTCAAGCGAAGAGAATGTCTAACTTTAAGCCGCCCATACATGTTCAATATTATTGCACAATATGAGGGTCAAAATGGGCGATATCATTGCCAACCTTTCTTCCACCCATCGTGCCAGAAGCACGTGCCCCTATTTTGGGTCCCATATTGTGCAATAATATTGATCGTATATGGCCGGCTTATACTTTAGGCTAAAGTCCGACCCGTGGATACGGCCCTTAGAGCCTAAGGTAAGCTGAAGTTAGACTTCTCTTTGCTGGAAGCTTGGAGGAATTATATTGACCAATATAATTCCTCCAAGCATTGAGAAAAGTCCGACTTGAATGAAAGTGTGGCTGAAGTCCGGCCCGAGCATACCGCCTTCTCTGCTTGTGTGTTGCCAGTTGTCTGCAGAATCAGGGTGTTATGTAAGTCTCTCCAGCTCAGTGGTTCTGAACAGCCTCAAAACTAGAACTTCAGCGACCAGAGATTGAACAAAGCCCTTTCATATCTCATTAGGCTTCCTGTACATAGAAGTTTGCTGTCTGACAGCAATTATTGACTATCTGACGGCAAACTTTCGATAGAAAACTGTCACGTGGAGCGGCGCCTTAAGCGTAGTCTGAGGGCGGAGCGATGTCACAACCCTTGGGAGTCTAGATGGCTGTCACGTGGCTCTTTTAAGTTTTGAAATAAACGAACAATGTTCTATTGCATTGATATTTTATTTCATTCAGACTAAAGTATAACATAGTTTGCATACAATTATAAGACAATCTCTGCATACCAAACAAAACAAAGGCTAAAAGCTCCGCGACCAAAAATTACTATAAAAGCGTACGTAACCTGAAGTTTGTCACCTCCTCACTTTAACACAGTACATGAACAACCTCAGGAAACTAGAGGCATGGCGACCTGGATGGCTACGCTGGGCTGTCACAGTTTCAAGCTCATTCGGTGGCCATGGTGTGTTCGTTGGTAATATGAGCATTCCGACCCCTAATTGCTTTAGACTCTGCGACAACCCTCCAAATGCCCGTGGCCAGACCCTTGCGCCTCCAGTTAAATCGTTTTCCTGCCAAAATGTTCCTCAATACGCGCGGCCCAAGGTGCCTGATGTAAGATGACTACATCTGTTTATAGGGGAGAAACAGTGTAGCTAAAACTTGCAGTAGCCCGCGAGATCTGAGAAATTTGCAGGCCTACTCTGACTGCAAACGTCTTTCAAAACCCACGATTTAGTGAAATTGCCAAAAAACGAATTGTCCTATTTTAAAGGAGATTCGATGAAGATTTAGGGCCGTAGTACTAGCATATGAATTTCTGCGACATGTGACACGGGGGGGGGGGGGAGCGGCAATACCTCGGAGTTGCCCACCACGGAACTTTCTGATCAACTCCCGCAGTTCTTCAATCGGAAAACTATTCAAAATGGCTCCCATGGCAGCCATCTTGTTGAAGTGACGAATCTGAATTTCATAAGGCGTCGTCTCCTACCCACCCAAGTCTCACATTTACGAAGGGGAGGTATGCTTAATTTGTTATTCAAGTATTTATCACAATATTATTTTCATTTTCTCCATTGCTCCCCACCGCCTTCATTGTAGTGCCTTTGTTTGCCTTTTCAAGCTGCAGACAATACCTTTTTCATCGATTTCACGCTCTGTGCGCCACTGTGTACCAGTACATATTACATGTATTAGGGAGTTTTCGCAAAGCCCCCGAAACGCCAACGCGAACGCCAATCCCATTGTTCGATGCCAAGAGCGTTGGTGTTTCGGTGGCTTTGGGCCGAGTTTTTACATAGATATACGGTATACGGGCACGCGGGCGAACAAAGGTTTTTTGGTCATGAACCCTTTGTTAGGCCATTGTTCACCCGTGTGTCCGTTTACCGTAGACATGTACCTCTATGTAAACCCAATACTAGTATATTGCCCATTTTGACCCTCATTGTGCAATAATATTGCACGTATATGGGCCGCTTTTGGCCGCGACTTTTTCTGAGGGGACAATGCACTTCTTGTCAAGAGCAAAAGGTGACAAACGACAGGTGATTGGAACACGCATCAGCAAGGTCAATCAAGGTTATCTGCCGGATGCTACTCAACCACGAAAGCCTATTAATATGAATCTGCCCTTTGATCATGTAGCAGAAAATACCCACCAAGTTAGACTTGGCTTTGTTTACATTGACGTCATTATGGAGGTATATAATACATGTAAGTCTTATTTTATACCTCCATGGAGTGGCGTTGCGGGATGGAGGAAAATGTAAGTCACGAAATGCCATTAAGTGAATCGCGAAATTTGTCTGCAACTTCAAAAATATCATTGTAAGGATCATTTTACCATCATTGAGATTTACTTTCGTCGCTTAATAACACGTGCACGGCATGGTTTTTACAAAATGATGCTGTTTTTGGCAGATGAACACATTTGAAACAGAATTGTCCTGTATTACGCCTCATGTACGGCCTACGTTCGTGAACAAGATTTTTTCATTGACGAAGGAAAGACTTTGGCCCGTATTTTAGAATGCTCCTCAACGTAAAGGAGTTCCTCAAGTCTATTGTTCTCAACAGGAGAACAATGGGCCGTATTCTAGAAGCTTCCTTAAGTGTAAGGTCGACCTTTAGCTATTGTTTGCAGGGTAGAATACAATAGATTAAGGTCGACCTTACAATTAAGGAAGCTTCTAGAATACGGCCCATTAGCTTTGAGGAACTCCTTTACATTGAGGAGCATTCTAAACTACGGGCCTTTGGGTCATATTTTAGGTCAGGGTAAGAAGACACGCGGCAGAAATACGATTTCAGTCCAGATACGGTAATTGTAGAGGTTCTTCACTGACGTCAAAACGGTCACGTGACTGCAAAGAATCGGCCATGTTTGCCGACGGTGTTTGTAGACGGGAACCAGTCTAGGTTCGAATCATGCTGCCTGCCCACCTCAGATACTGTAACGGGCACGTCGAATACAATGTTCAGGTGAAAGTTTTGGATACAAATGTAGAAATTTTGCAGCCTTTTTTCAAGTTGGAAGATTGTTCATGGTAAAAGACCAGCCGATGTGACACAGTATAAGTACATTACACAGGTCATAGCGGACATTCATTTGAAACGCCTTAATGTGCAACCCGTAGAACTTTTTATCCCGACAGGGCGGCGCTGTGAGCGGTTGTACCGAAGACGTCAAAAACAGAGCAAACAACGTAATGACGTCGCGTCACGACGTCCTTGACGCAGTGCAACACCGACGAGACGTTCTGAAGGTCCTAAAGTCAAATTTCATCCGATTGCGGTTCTAAATACAACTGAATATTCAGCATGAAGGCACATTTTGGTCAATGTTTACACACCATTTGGTCGCCCAATATGTTTTTACTATGCAAGGTCTCCCCTATGGTCTGTCGACTGCAGCATTATAGGAAACTGAGGCCGAAACGAGAACTTATCAACCAGCAACTCATTATCCAAACCTTCCTGCAGCATAAGCATACTCTGTGGTGGTGAGGGTCCCCAAATGAGGCGTCCATTTTATAGGAACCGGTTACGAAGTGCTGCCCTCTATCGTACCTATGATCCTCACCAATCTCGTACCCAAAGATTCGTTACGCTCAGGCCGAGGTTGATGGTCGCTACACTAATCTCTGGAGACGGCTAGCCAAATCACGCCTTAGGTGTGATTTTTGGTATCGTGCAGTTTTAGACCGAATTTTAACCACAAATGCACTGAAATGACTTAAGATGACTTGAGTATAAAATGTTACACACAAAAAGGTCCTTAGAAAGGTTTTTTTCGAGGGATCTGTTGTACTTATCGAGGAAAATCCACAGCAATACATGGCGCACTGTATAAACTTGGAGTGAAGCGGGATGCGCCGTGTGTAACGCATTTGCCATTGCATTTTGGTTCCAAAAGCCACCGCTAGGGCGTAGCCGTCTCCAGAGATTAGTGTAGCGACCATCAACCTCGGCCGAGCGTAACTAATCTCTGGGTACGAGATTGGATCCTCACAAGGGCGCCAACCAAAATAGCGAGTTCGTTTACTCACCCGAGCCTCCCCTGGGTGAGACCCACATCGTTCTTTTACCATGTGACGTCATGATCTGGGGCCTCTCAGGCCTGCCCCAAGAACCACCTCGCCAAGGTGGTTAGTTGGGCAAGTATCCCAGCATACCTTTCGACAAATGGCGTCGAACATGCCGAATCCGCCATTTTCACGCAAACCGAATATAAATAATGGTCAGCATGCAACTATAGATACAGATAGTAAGGATAAAGTGGCTACCAGTGGCCTACCAGGGCGATTTTTCATCTTCTGGTCGTTCATGTCATCTGCTGGTGTAGTGCCATTGCTGGCCGCCATTTTGCCTGATCACGTGGTGCGAACTTACTCGAGTGAGGCCCAACCGCGTTCGGGATGGGGCTTTGAGCATGCGCCTCAGCTGCTCAGAAATTTACTCCGGGGAGGCCCGAGTGAGTAAACGAACACGCTAAAAGAGGGGGCGATTCACGCCCCCTGTGTGAGGTTCAGAATCAAGTACAAGCTTCTGCGAAAATGATTTGCCGGCTGAGGCCCAATTGGTGGCTCGCTTACCTAATCTCCACAAGCAGGGCCCGTAGAAACGTGGTTATGCGACATGTAGGCCTACACTACATGCCGGCGGAGGGTCACAAGTCCTAGTCACTTACATGTATGGCCATTTGCTGGCCAGCTGACCAAATCCGCAATAAACCTCACCAACCCAGTTGAGTTCTCATCCCTGCCTCAGCCCAGATCAACAATACATTTTTGTAATAGTACTTTCTCCAAAACAAATCACAACAGATTTTATCTAACCCCGACGTTACCAAAATGGACGACCACAAAAAAGACTCAAGTTTACTCCATTTCCGTTTCAAAGGGGTCAGAGGTTAAAGCTAGCCTGAGGGTTTCTCTCCCCCTACAGTGCAACGATATCCGATGTGGAATTACCACTGGTGGCGCCGGCTGTCGACAAAAAGTGGCAATATCTTGCCTTAACAAGTTATTACCGCAACACCAACACACTTCTGCTTACAGCAAGTAGAAACAAAACCGACTTCAAAATACCTACGTTTGTCTAAAACACACATTAATAAAAAGTCAATGCCGCGAAAATAAACAACTAATTCAAACTGCTACAAATATTTTACATATTCAAGTGTATTCGTCTGAGCTAGTTACCATGGTTACTCAATTACCGACCACAAAGCTGCTTGGAGAATGACCAGTGCTGCAGATGGGAAGAAATTCTGAGGGAATGGGGAACCAGCATAACTCTTGATCCCGACAGGGGGCGCTGTGACCGGTTGTACCGACGACGTCAAAAACAAAGCAACGTAATGACGTCGCGTCATGACGTCCTTGACGCAGTGCAACACGGCGCGACGTCGGGAAAAGGTACAACCGCTCACAGCGCCTCCCAGTGGCGGTAGTTCTGCAGGTTCCTCATTGAGATGGCCTCTTCCATACTTACCAGGGCCAATAGGAGCAGTCAGCCGCGCTAGATCGCCAAAAGATGGCAGCAAATCCCAGCGGACCAATATCAAATTCTCCTGATTGGTGCTCAATCAACCATGACTGACGGGACCGTCCACCAGGCACTGAATTGGGGACCGTAGTGACTCCTATTGGTCAACTGACTGACAGCTCCTATAATAATGATTTGGCTGCGGCCCTGATGGAAAATTCAATGTTTGCGGACAATCCGAGTGGGAGACAATGCTTCCCTCTTCAAGGTTTTTCAAGAATTTCCAAATAAACCAATTTTACACAAATTTGCTACTGATTATGGCACAGATTATATTTCTAATTAATTATTCATGCAATAATTAGCATAATTAATGATTATGCAATTAATCTGCATAATCAACTACTATGGCAACTCATTTAAATTGTGATTTTTGGTGAAATGCACACTTCAAGGTTGTGAGAACCTCGTCCCAACTAGCAAACTATTAGCAAAACCTCGTCAACTAATTATATAATTAAAACCCATACTTGAAAGTGATGTCGTCTAGACCTATTGGAGACTTTACTGCCGTTTTAGAGGCCGCCTGTTGGCGGTCCCAGAACGTCACAAAAATGACGTCATAGATGACGTAAGCCATGGCGTCATAGACGTAAGCCATGGCGTCACGTCATTATGGATGACGTCGTGGCTTGCATTTCGTTTCTGTCACTGTGACGTCAAATTCCATGACGTCCTAGGCCTGCTAACTGGTGGCGGCCTCTAACGGCAGTAAAGTCTCCGATTTATGCTCAGGTGATGTATTACAGACCGTTTTTGTGAAATCGGCAATAGAATAGAAAAGGTTATGACTGTGTCATATTTGAAAATCAACCGGGTGTGATTACATGATACTGCGACAGGTTTTCAATTGGCCGGTACATTTGAAGATTCGGACGACACTAGGATACACTAGCGTGCCTAAACGCTTGTGGAAATATCCCGCGATCATCACAGTAAAGTTGCACATATTTACCCTCATGTGGTAGAAGGCAGCGTCTCCTCTTTTGATGGGGGAACATGGCAATGGGTGACTTTCCTGCCGCTAGAGGCCACCAACATAGCGGTCCTAGAACGTCACGAAATTTGACGTCACAGAGAAGAAATGCTCGCCATGACGTCATTCATAATGACGTGGACGCCATGGCTTACGTCTGTGACGTCAAATTTTGTGACGTTCTAGGACCACTAATGGGCGGCTAACGGCAGGAAAGTCTCCCGATTAGAGTTGTATACCGGTAATGGAATTATAGATCCTTAATGTGGAACCGGAGGAACTAATGTCACGACGCGGCGCTGTGAGCGGTGCGACCGAACTTCCTTATTTCTGGCGTGAAAACAATCCTTTTGTTTCGGTCGCCTGGCATTAAAATTTACATCATCTTGTAGCAGATGAAAATGTCTACATTTTTCGGTGCTTTTTTCCTTAAAATGAAGAAATGGGATGGTGATAATGGCAACGTCTTTATCTCATTATTCCTGTAGAAAATGTACAGTTCATTTTTTCATGACGCAACGTCAACACTTAAAACGACGTCAATGACGTCGGTTCGGTCACACCGCTCACAGCGCCGACCTGTCGGGATAAATGGCACGTGGTTCCTCTTGTTCATCAAACTCTTTCTAATGATCAAAAGTGTTACACCCTGATACAACGTCCAGGTTTTCTGAGGGACGTTTTTTTACAGCTCGTCGGGTGAGAGTACCTCTTTAAGCACCTCGTAGTGACGAGTCCACCTACTGATTCAATAGACCATGGAGGTCTATACCTCCATGAATAAACCATGCTCCCCACTCAAGATAAGAAGAGTCACTGCCTCCGCCCACTAGAGGGCGAACCAAAATGTTCCAACAACAACACTGTCAAGGAATGAAAACTTGTTTTACAAAAATTCTGATCATAGCGTTGGTTGTTGACTGATGAAAACATAGCTTTAGAAGTGGATAAATAAGTGGTTATTCAACATGTTCAAGTTTAAAGCCAAAAGATGGCAGCAATGTTCTAGCGGACCAATGTAAAATTCTCCTGATTGGTGCTCAGTCAACCATGAATGGATGTGCAGGCATTGAATTGGACCGTAGTGACATCTATTGGTCAACCTGAACAATATCTCATGTTGCTATCTTGCAACATCTGCCTATTGAAATGAATTCCTCACTTTAGGCCTAAACCAAGGGCCAAAACTTGTTTTGCTCGGAGGAATTTCTTTATAAGTTGTATTGGAATGTCCATGTAGAACATTTGAACATGCAGGCCGGTGTGACAGGAATCAAAGTCCCCCTGGAATCGAAGTCCTGTTTTATTGTTGAGCGAGGGATTAGAATATGGCTATAGAGACCATGACCATTCGACTATAACCATAACCTAACAACAGCGGGCTNGTTAGAAAACAATGTGCGTTGAACCGTTTAGAGTAAACCCTAAGTTCATTGTGATGGTCTAGTTACTAAGGGTTTGATTGACATACGCCCATCGAGCTCCAGATGACTTAAACGTACTATAGTAACCACTGCCTGCTCCTTATTCTTCACTCCACATCCGATTGGCGCGAGGTTTATGGCCGATATTTCGGCATTGGCTGGGTCAAAATTGTCATACCATGTATCACTCGATTTGTCGTTTTTGCAGCTACAGGCATCATCGCTGTCATTTTCCCTAAAAGCCTGACATAAAGAAGTTCTTTCACCAATCACAGTTCCTGTTTACGGCCAAAGTGGCGGCCATTTTGAAATGACGCAATGCACCGTGCACGTGTAAACTGCACTGAACGTGGCGACGAATGTAGTGGGTTTTGAGAAAGGGATCCGTTGTGTCGGACGTACGCGAAAAACGCAGATAACAGAAAGATACTGACAAGAAAGATAAGATGATTCATGTTTTTTTTGTTAAATTTGCCCCAGCTGTTGCGGAGATATCGTTGATAAACATCGCGCCATTCGGATGTGGATTGAAGAGTATACTGTAAAGCGTGAAATTTTCGCGTGCGTTTTATTTTCGGGATTTTTGCGTTCAACGGTCAAAACGCGAACATAAATCGCGCGAAAATTACTCTTCTTATTATTCTGTTGAAGCTGAAGGTTTCCAATCGCGAATATTTATTCGTCGCGAATTCGTAGATCACCAAAATCGCGAACATTTAGCGTCGCGAAAATATCACGGTTTACAGTATTGGTCTTACAGGGGCTCTAAATGAAGCAATGCCGATGAAAATTATTAATATGACAATTAACCTGCGACTGAACTGGCCCAACACCAGACAATACTGTCCATTTCAAAAAAGAAATCAAATTGCTCAAAATCAATGCCAAGGAAATCTAGGTCGGGTCCCATTCAGTCTCAAGGTCACAGACAAGTCAGCAATGTCATAATTTACAAGTTAAAGCTTTGACCTTGACCTCTGTACATTTCACCTGTAACAATCTAAGGTCATGAACGAAAGATGAAGAATAAATTGGATGAAGGCGATTTCTGGAGGAACCCGCATAACTTTTTATCCCGACAGGGGGCACTGCGAGCGGTTGTACTGACGATGTCAAAAACAGAGCAAAGCAACGTAATGTCGTCGCGTCACGACGTCCTTGACGCATGCAACACGGACGAGACGTCGAAAACACGGTACAACCGCTCACAGAGCCGCCTAGTGGCGGTAGTTCTTCACGTTCCTCCTCGGTGATTTCAGGCCCCCGCAAACCAGATACCTTTGAAGTGAATTTACTTGTCTGTCCAATTCAAGGGTAAGCCGGCTTGACGTAAGGCCCACTGGTTCATCCGCGACACAAAAACGTACATCATTTAAGACTGAGTAACTCAGAAAGTCGAAACTGTACTACGATCACCATTACAAAACGTGCTCGGTGTATATAAAGCCTTAAGACAGCCATAACGACACTGGTTGGGTACACGCCCAGTAGCCTACAGACTGCTTGGTCAAAATGACCTATCTAAGATTAAAGCGTGATTTTCAATCAGAAGCTAAGAAAATCATACGGCACGAACAAAATAATAACATGGCAGCTAATGAAACAAAAATCAAATATGGCGGTTATCCTATAACACAATGTAAAATCATGCAGTGAATCTAATTGAAATGAATGTGTACGAAGCATTGTGTAGAGAGAGTGGTAAAGAAACGCAGCGAAAATCATGACGATTTTAGTACAGACCGTCAGATGCTCCAAACGTTTTGAAAAGTGCCCACGAGGACAAGCATTCGACAATTCAATGTACGGATTTAATTCTACATATTCAAATCCAGCAGGGCCCATATTCATAAAACTAGGCTCAGTTACTTGCTAAAGTGCCCAATCTGTACAGGCCAATGCACACAACTAGCAACCAACTAAGCTTGCAAGCTTTTATATGAATGTAGGCCCGAATGAGTTTCGCTCGCCGCCATCTTGCCAAATTAGGTCATCACCATGGTGATTTCCTCACTGGGCGACGGGAGAACCAATCATCTGTCGGTCTGGAAGAGAATTCCCATGGTGATGACCTAATTTTGGCAAGATGGCTGCTATACTATCTAAATTCTTCATAAAGCTATTCATACCTTCAAAATACAAAAGCTTGGCTGAATTGCGAGTCGAAATTCTTATCGAAGATGATATTTTTTTACATTTTGAATTCTTGTTTAAGAGAAAAGCAAGAAACTTGCATTCTTCCGCCACATTTCCACACAATCCCCACACAATGCTAACTCATACAAATTGGTTATTAATATGGCAATCAAATAAAATAGACATTTAAATGAAATAAAATCGACATGGCCAATCAGAAAAAACGTGTACTACACAGAAGCACCTAGAATGTGGAAAAATCAACACCATACTTCATGGGGTTATGGCGATTGAGATGATGAGTCAGTTTCCTTGGTTACGACGGTGACAGCATCCATGTCAAGAAAACAACTTCTTGACTTTGTCGGTCCTCTCTGAATGTGACCAAGGTGACAGCATACTTAATAGATCACCGCCAGCCGTCTACCAACAACTCAATCATGTCAATGGGAGACTTTACTGCCGTTAGATGGCGCCTGGTCCTAAACGTCACAAAATTTGACGTCAAAGACACAAGCCTCGTCATTATGGATGACGTCGTGGTGTGCATTCTTCTCTGTGACGTCAAATTCCATGACGTTCTTGGACCTCTAACTGGTGGTGGCCTCTAACGGCAGGAAAGTCTCTTATCAATTATGTGCCTCTTACATTTTAGCAACTTTCAAAACAATTTCAAGTTCACACCCTCTACAACCAAATCACTTTTTTACAAAATATTAATGTACTATACACCCAGGCATGAAGTCTGTAATTCCAGGCAACTGATTGGTGAAAATTGAACAGTATTTTCAGGGAGGAAAAGATATCGGCAAAATGAAGGAAATTCAGTTAAGATGTTAAAGGTTTTGTTTGCTCAAGGTTACCCCATCGTTATCAGATTATACACAGCCTACAGATCAGCTTAGCTGACAGCCATCTTGCTAAAATTAGGTCATCGTCTTGGTGCTTTCCTTCCCTGGGGGATGCAGAACCAATCATCTTCACTCTAGAAGAAAATCTCCATGGTGATGACCTAATCTTAGCAAGATGGCTGCCAGCAAAACTCATCTATAACAGTGCTGTCATTTTGGAATGTTTATTCATTTGGAATATTCTACAGAACAACATGTACTTGAAGAAGTATGGCCTTGTTTTTAAGTCAGTTCATGAAATGAAGTTTTCTTTAACATTCTTTAAGAAGTTCTCAGAAAATGTAGCATTTTGGGGGTTATCGTAGTAAAATGATGGAAAAATCAGAAATGGGGAAATATTTGATCATTTTGAAAAAAGGTTTTTCAGGATAGGCCCACGTGGTTTTTGGCAGGATAAAAATGATTTGTGGTTTCCTCAACAAAATACAGCACTGCTGTACCACAGTCACTCTGGAATCGCCGAACCATAACAAATGAACCAATAGGTAGGGTGTAGAGGTTCTTCACGTGACGTCACATTTCCATGATGACACGCTGCTGCTGTCAAAATGTCAAGCAACGTTACAGCGTCAAGACACAGATCGTGACGTCAAAATGTCACGGTGTGACAGTTTTGACATCGTCACCACCCGTGACCGACACTTTGCGGTCATGTGACCGTTGTGACGTCAGTGAATAACCTAATTAGCGTGGAGGCAAAGTGGATAATGGAAAAAGAAGCAAAAAAGGCAAAGAAAAAGGGCTACAATGCTTTTTCAAGGAAGGAGCCTCAATACTCTCCGTAAGCCCCTTTCACACCAGGCCTACGTACAGTTCTGTAGTGCGGCATACCGACTTCGCCGAGCTTACGCTGCCCTATGCTGTGCCTACGCTGGCCTGACGTGGCAATACGCCGAGGGACGCAAATGGGTACATAAGGTGGACGCAAAAAAATTAAACATGTTTAATTTTTTTGCGTGTGCTTTTGGCGTACAGCACTGGATGCAGAAAGTACCGCACGCAGTTTTTACGCAACACTGCGCTACTGTATGCCATGCCAACGCAATAGTACGCTACCCTACGACAGTCCGACGAAAAATCCTTTGAGACTGGCGTTGTGGAAGGGTGTAGTGTTGCGTACTTTTGCTTAGTGTGGGTTTGGGGACTACGCCGATCCTGCGCGTAGCAACATTTATTTCATGAGTACACAGCATAATTTCGGTGTACTCGGTACGCCGCACAACACAACTCTATGCAGGTCCAGTGTGAAAGGGGCTTTAAAGAAACTTCAAGGGTTTTTAAGGAACTCAATTATGCCCACTCATAACAACACCACGATATTTTACTACGGCGAAACATGCAGTCACTATCTTTTGAACGAAATAAAAATCACCACGGTGTATCTTGGATACTTTAACAGTACATACATGTAGATGAAGAGTATGCTTCGCTACGCATATAATGTGCATACAGTGTAAATATGTATATTATATTATATAGAATGAAGTAAATGGTCCGGGACCAAGGCTACATACACAAGTGAGTCAAATAATCACGATTTTACAGCCGACAGCAAATTACACAATTTTTGGAGCAACTGCGTGTAATGCCGGGAGATTACGCAAAGTAAACGCTGGAAAATCCATGAAGTTAACTCCGCAGGCCGTAAAACATCGATCAAGACTGCGTAGCAGCAGTTATGCAGCAGAAAATATAGTTGTTCCCTTCCGCAGCACAGATGGGGAAAATTGGCAGTTGGTAAAAATATCTTGATCAATTTCAGGCCTTCAGATTCCCCAATGTTGAGGATGTTAAACGTCATCTCAAAAACGTCTGCTCTGAAAGACCTACCGTAAAGTCATATAACTTGAATTTTTTAGCATGAACACTGGCTGTAGATGTACAGTCCTGCATTTGACATCCCCAATTCCATGAAAATAAGGATGCCTCGCAAGAAAAGTTATCTTACGGCCTGTTACTCCGACTTGGACTCTGAAATCATACTTTGCTGTCGTCTGCAACAATTAACCATTCCCATTCATACCTGTGTCATTATTATAACATTTCAACTATACTCAAACTCACATATCATATAAAACTGTATTTAAGTCAATGCCAGAAATGCTACGTATGCGCTAATGTTTAAAAATGCAAACTGCTGCAACCTGTTTTAGTTGGTTACCATGGTTACTATCAGCAACAAACATCATCCAAGCTAAAATGACAAGACTCATCCTCATTTTATTGTCGTTATAGAGACAAACTGCAAGAAATCAGTGACCAAAATCTGCAACACTACGGTACATGACCTACACAAAAAATAGCAATCCTCGTCCCTAATATAATGTATATCGTCTATATACACTCACACACGCACTAATCCTACTAGGAACAAGATTGTACCTTTGATACAGGGTGTGGCACATTCAATGCATATGGCAAATTTTCTAAAAATCTCAACTACAATTTAATTTCAATATAGGGCCATGCAGTTATTTATAATTCTTATTCTTTTGCGCATTTTTAATCATACAATGTAATCTAAAGCCATAAAATTGTAATCACGATTAAAGTTGCAGGTTCGTAAAACGAAACGAAGCCTGTATACTTCGCAGTTATCCATGTTTACCAGATACACTCCTGCAAATTTTACTCAAATTTGGTGAAATTAGATATGACACTTTTTGTACATTTTTGCTTTAAGCAAAAAATGTAAATCTTTGGGATCATAACATTCAAATAACAAAAATGAAGACACAAAAAATGGCTACATCTACAACAAACCACCCATGTACATCCTACATTATACACACTTTAACATATCCCAAACTTATCATTTTGAGAGAGATTATTCCGTAACACCCTGTACATCAGAACATTCACTCCTAAAGAATGCAAGAGTTTCTTAAAGGAAATTGGTCGCGGCAGTCAAAAATGGCACGATGAATAATTTCTAGGCCCACAAAATTCACAATTTCAAAATTACAAATTTTGTATGTTATATCGGGATTACATTCCTAAATAAGCCTAGATTTGCAGTTAACTGTGTTTTTAAAAATGTTATTCAAAGGCAGCAAATGCACAGCAGTTGTGCAAATATGCTCTTAGTCGGCAATAAATTCCCGATGTGAGTACTCTAATTGATTCAAGATGGCGGCGTTTGATTCTCGATTCAGACACCTTGACTGACACGACAAGTTCCCTTTTTTAAAGGAATCGCTTTCAGAATGAATAGACCACCACCTGGTGAGGTACCAGGTCTACTGCCTGACTGCGACCAGCCCTAGGACCACAAACGACTCCTCCTAATACATATACGAGTCCCTTATGACCAAGGGGTCAAAGTCAACGTTAATGTCACCATGTTTTTGGGCAGCAAACATAAGTCATCAATCAACGTATTTTTGTGTACAATATTGCGGGAAATGTAATACACGACATGGCCACCTCGTACGGGCCAGAGATTCCCCCATCACTGATTTTTAATCCGAGGTTGCGACCGTTTCCAACCAAGATTTGAACAAAACGATGAAAACCCACAAAATCACATCTGCACCGAATATGACACCTCGCCGACAATTATTCCTGTGGTAACTTAAAAGTATGCGCAATTTTTACAAGTCATTTTCAACATTTTTCTAAAAACTTTAGAACCGTATGATTTTAAAATAACAATTCGTTAAGTAACGACACTGACGAAACATCCAAACAATTAAAATCACCAAAACGTTTTTCTCGGCAAATTCTGCGGGGGTCGCAAAATCTACGTATAGTTGTCACTCCGTTACATAAAGTTGATAAAAATCTTTATTTACATATTGTGTTATCAAAAAACTTGTTCACCAGAATAATGCCTTGGATAAAAACATTGGAAGAATGGGATTCTAAATGAGAGTCAATTAACTTTGACTACATGTAATTAAGCAATAATTAATGAACGTTTAGTTTCACAAACTTATCAATGCCAGTATAGCCCCAGAAATGGATATGAAGAGGTCATCACGCTTTAACTCTTTCAGCCCTACGGACGGATATATCCGTTTGCCAAAATGATTCTCAAATCCTATGGACGAGTAAATCCGTCAAGCCCTAAACCCAATTTTCTACAAGATAAGATTGGGTAAGGTTTTTTTTAAACCCTGAAATATTGTTTTTTTCAGAAAATCACCTAGGATCTGAGAGTCGTGGTAAAAAAATTGCCCTGAGGGCTGAAAGAGTTAACTCTCAAATGTCTAAAAAGATTGACAGCAATATTGTTGAACTGTCGGTTCCAATAGTTTGCACAAGAAGAGCAACATCCAATCTCGGCTTAAAATACAGGCGTCTCACATACACGTACATAGGCCTACCATGTACCAGTATACCAAAATTGGAGTTGTAAGGTCACAGAGATCTGGCATTGCCGGGGTTCAGCTTCCCCTGTTGGTGATGGACACCATTGCTGACCACACAGAAGGCACTGATATTTTTGAATCAAAGTCCTGACACTGACGCATTTGATATGAATGTTAAGAAGCTAGATCTCAGTGGCAAAGCCAGGTGTATGTATCTATGGCGAAGATTATTCATTTAGCTTTTTGGCCCAAAATTTAACGGTTCTGTTGAAGATTTTTTTCATTATCAGAGAGACCGCACAAGTTTGAACGCAGAGACGGGGAACTTCTATCATAGTCACAGGACAGGTGCTATTTTTGCGTTTACAAGTTTATTGGAGAATGTACGACCTCGTATATCAAATCAAAAGTTATTATGTATGGCACCATCTTCAATATTAACATTCTTGTACATGTAAAATTGTTCATTCAACAAGTGTTCTTTGAAATTCCAAAATAAAATGGCAGCGTTGAATGGTTAGTAATTTGGATGTTAGTAATTTAGTGAAGTGTTTTGTTAGTAATTTTACAAAAACATTTGGTGGCAGTTCTCTTTATGGCACTTATAGGTCAATGAAATTTCTTCATCATTTTGTAATGACGTAACAATAATTTGTGATGGCACTTCAAATTATTTAGAATTCGAATTTGTTAAAGGCCAGTCGAACTAAAGACTGGTTCTGTGATGCAACAATACGCCTTAATTATAACACACAAACTTGACAACAATGTTGGAGCACCTCTCTTTAAATTGTTACACATGGCACGTTGAAGATGGAAACATCTGATAGGGCCTAAAAACATGTAGGCGTGGCTCCGATAATAAAAGTGGATAGGTAGGTACGGATTCTTTTTTACCTAATTTTTGGATTTCTCTTTGTGAAAAATAAAGGTCTTGAAATTGCAGGAGGAATTGTGAGAAGTCTGTCAAAAAATTAAATAATTTTTACTAAAATTGTTTAATTTATTTAATTTTTTTTTAAAATTATTTAATTTTTTAAAATTATTTTAAAATTTCAAACAAAGCCAAAAATTTTGCTATTTTTTTAATTTTTCTTTTGTCAAACTTTTTTGAAATTGCATGGGGAATTTTGAGATTTCTGCAAATAAAGATTTGTTTGGGCCCTTTTGGACCACGCATAAATAAGAGTGGATGGGTGGGGTTTTTGGAGCCACACCTACCATGCCTACTTTTTTAGGCCAAGGACATGTGACATCCAGATTGATCTCGTTCACAGAACATTAAAAATTCAGCGCATGTTCGACTGTAAGCAGTGCGGATGTACCGTATTTTCGCGACTATAGGGCGCACCTGACTATAAAGCGCACCCCCTAATTTCACCCTAAACCCTTGACGAAATCCATACATAAGACGCACTGCCCTATAAGACGCACCTCCCTATAAGACGCAGTCATCAGGTGAACCACAGCAATGTTATGCATCAAACTGACCTGGTTGTATGATTAATTATTAGCTTGTTGTGACAAGCTAATTAGCTTGTTGTGACACTTCTGATCAAATTTTCGGACTCTATCTGCAGATAAGGCGCACCACCCTATAAGGTGCACCCCCACTTTTAGACCCTTCTTCATGAAAAAAAGCCGCGCCTTATAGTCCGAAAAATACGGTA
>NMRB01000891.1:155141-201003 GCA_002633025.1 Notospermus geniculatus | reverse complement strand
CCCCCCCCCCCCAATTCCCAGGAAAGTTGAAAATTATACGGAATAAAGGTTTCAGGCCTTGTTTTGTTAAGTTTCACTGGGGGAGGCCAGGGGGGATTTGTCAAGGGATTGTCAGGACAAGGTGGATTGTCCTGATACAATCTGCAAAATATAATCAAAGTTTTTGAAGGCTTTGCTTTGTGAAAATACCAGTCTAAAGTAATTTTAGCACTTGTGTTGTGTTGTATTTGCCGTGGTGGTAAATTCTCCTAGAAATACATGTAAATGCTAAATGTTCTTATTTCATTTAAACAAGCTGTAATTTGCAAAATCTTTACCTGCTACCTTTTGACTAACAAAATTTCATACTTGGCAGATCAACAAGGAGCCATGACAACCAAAGCGGGAAGAGAGAAGTTCAGATTTACTCCATCCAATTGTCCAGTATATTATCATAGGAAGCATTTCAAACGTGGTAAACTTGTGGAAGTGCTACATGTGAACTACCGGATGAAGCAAGCTTTGATTGACATGGGTCTCATCGAAGGGCAATTATCAGCATCATCAGTCACAACACCTGAAAAGCCTGTAAGTAGGATAATGTATTATTTTGATACATAATGATTTGCATGGGGCAAATGAATTGAGTATACATGTAGATTCTGATGAAAATCACGGCAATATTCCCTGGTAGTGCTTTGTCAAGTGCAGAATGAATTGGACTAAGTAACTGAGGACAATGGGGAGATATGTGTTTGTCATTGGACTCTAAAGCCCTGAACTCACCAAATGCAGTGCACTTGCAATTTACTGTGGGTTTTTACAGGTATTAAAGGTGATAGGTCCAGGCCTTTATAAATAGGAGTGGCTGTTTCATTTGCTGCAACAATGAATAACCTGAGCTGGGATGTTTTAAATTGAATGTGAGCTAAAGACTTCATTTTCTTTTTCAGATAATAATCCCCACAGAAGAAACCATGAAAACTTGTGAATCATCACCAGAAGACATGAAGTCCAGTGTCAGAATCAAGCAGGAGAACTTGATCGATCAAACTTTGTCCAAAATGAAGGAAATGAACTTATCCTCAATGTCAGTGATAGATTCAAAGAAGCACATTAAAGAAGAAATTATCACACGGATCAACGCCATGGGGGAGGAGGAGAAGGTTATCGTTCGTCAGAACAGAATTGCCGTCCCTGAAAAACGGATAATACAAATTGATGACGATATTCAGATGATTGAAGAGTTAGATGACAGTGTTGTGTACATCGGAGATGAAGAATGCTGCTGCATTGATGGACCACCGGAGGAGATACCATTTGTGGAACTGTAATACTAATTTGACAGTGTTCATTCAGAACATTGACTTTGATTACAGTTGGGCTGACTTAGTAACAGTATTATTATTTTCAATTATGGCGATTGCCAAGTGGAGTGAAAAATCTCAGAGGGACACTTGAAGGTTTTTTTTTCTACTCTTCCTGCGGAATGCAGTCTTCTGTGTTTAGTTAAATTTCTCAGTTCTGTTTTCGGAATTTTTATGCCCACAATCTTCAGAGGTAAAGGTGCCTATCCACGGGATAGTTTTCTCATGCGAATTGGCCCTCAATGGGCAACTCAACCGCGGGCAGTTGTTTGTGTCATGGTCTCCACATAAGCCGAGAGGACACAAATGATAGTGAATTGCCCATTGTGAGCCAACTTCTGCGAGAAAACTCTCATGTGGATAGGCACCTTTAGGCCAGACTTTTTTTATACCTTGTTTAGCAAACCCGCCGACGTCTGAAATTCCAAAAACAAAATTTAAAAAAATATTTATTTTTGACCATTTAGCGAACCCGCCGATGTTCAAAATTGCTCAAAACAGAAAAAACATAAAAGTTTATCTTTATTTTTATTCTGACCGCCGCCCTTCCCGCCTGAGTAGTCTAATCAGCTCACGGCACCTAACATCAATAACAGAGCCACACTATGAGACCAATCACAATCGTTGTCTTATGAATAGTCTGTCGTGGATAGAACAATGAATATTTATTTTGAAAAAAAATTTTATTTTGATTTCTTCCTCCGCTCTGCTTGTTTTACAGAATGCTTTTGTGAAGGGAGAAAATAAATTTTTATTTTTTTTCCGACCACCTCTACAAATCTCTGGAAATTGAAGTGCGCTAAACAAACAAGGTATAAAAAACAAACAAGGTATAAAAAAGTCTGGCCTTAGAGGCATCATGTATGCACCTCTGGCTCCATCACTGTTGATGTTGGTGTCCATTAACATTTGGTTTCCGTCAGTTAATTTGAGAATGCATTGAGCGATCAGCCTGACATTTCTCTCTATAAAGCAAAGGTTCATTTCATTGACATGTGTAATCATTTTCTTTGGTGCGTTGTATGTTAGATTCTGGTCAAGTAATTTTGATTGATATACATGTACCGGTACTACTCCGCCCGTGATTATGAGCCTCAGCAGACGATATCGATATCATTCACAGAATTATAATACTCATTCGATGATGCCTTAAAAATTAAGT
The DNA here is from genome assembly GCA_002633025.1 of Notospermus geniculatus. NCBI lineage: Eukaryota > Metazoa > Nemertea > Pilidiophora > Heteronemertea > Lineidae > Notospermus > Notospermus geniculatus. Next base: position 198,495 of record NMRB01000891.1, on the reverse strand, counting down.
TAGACTGGACAGATTTAGTAATTATCATTATTTTCAATAATGGCAAATGCCAAGTGAAGTGAATAATTTCAAAGGTGTACTAAGAAATGACCTGGCATGCCTGGTTGATATACATCTACATCATATATTGTGACATTGTTTAGAGCAACTGTTACTCCATCTGGGCTTCAGTTAGTAATCGGTGAACTCTTCTCTGGTTCAGGACCAAGGAAAACAAACCTTGCTTAATTGTTTTCTTTTGTCATTTTACAAAGTTCTACTCATGTGCTGTATATTTCTTTTCTAGTCTTCCTGTGAAGAGCAGTCTTGTGATTTATTTTGGTAATAATAATTTTTTTTCTGTTTTCCTATATTTTTTTATAGTCGCCAGAAACCAGCCACACATGGTTGGCTTGGCATATGTGTGATGATTGAGTCTGACGGAAGTAAACTCTACCAGAATCTGTTTTTTGTTTGATCTCCATTGACATGTCTTCGTGCTAGTCTTACCCCATAGGAAGGCGATCGTGAACTAATATTAATAAACTATTTGTATTTTCTGTAATAATCCAGTTTCTCTCGTTCTTTTGTTTTCATCCCAGGTACATGTATACAATCATGTACCACTCCTGTAGAAAGAAACCTTGGATGTGATTGGTCCACAAATGTCACATGCAAGCAGCCCATAAAACTATGGTGGCCGACATCATAGATGAGAGTTTTCCAGGAATTCCCAGATTTCCGCGAGTGGGCGCTGCCAAAAAAATCTGTCTTTTTTTATTTGGCTTTGTTCCGGCACCTGTGCTGTCCCGGGTCCCGGTTTTACATCCAACCACCAACGATCCTAGATGGTTTGCATGATCAACCGCTAGGATTTGATGACAGCGATGGTGCCAAGATCATGAAGATGGTGGCGGGCTGTCGAAATGACAAATTGACTAGTGAATATTATGATTGTCATGGCATATTATGGCCTGTTCCAAGACAGTGGATCGAATGGCAGATTTGGGACTACGACTTCTGGGGTAATGATTAATTTCCGGGAATTTTTTGAAATGGCACTCATCTATGCGACATAGAAGTTGGGACCAGATGGGGACATGTAGGCCTAGGCAGATCCCAAGAATTGATTCGAGTCACTTGACCTCCAACAAGATTTACTATAGAATGAACTCTACAACACAGAAAACAACTTCAAATGTACAGTTACTTGTATTTTATTATACAAAGTTGCATCGATCATGACATATAATAATTATCATTGGTTTAGAAGCCAACAACACATTTGAAATTAAAACCTCTCATAAATATACCATGTACAAAGTTCAGCATAGCTCATAATGACAAACTTTCATGGACTTCAATCATGTGTTTATTACTTTTTAAAACTTTGTTTACAATCAAATAAGGGAACAATGATAGAATATTTCGTGTCTTGACTGGACACAACCATTGGTTTGACTTAAGGCCTCACTGTATTGAATTCGGAAAGTGCTTACGTCCTCCAACGTTAGTGTAGTGTAAAATGTACTATACTCTATCTGAATGCATTAGAGCTCTGCCTGCAGTTTTTTTGTTGTGTGCTGAAAACTAGGTCTTGATTCTTTGAAGTACGTAGGCCTATCAGGCAAGCATTCTGTGGACCATTACGCGGCTATGAGACTTCTACCATTCTACCTGCACAGTCCTAACACTTTGAAAATGTCGTAAAATTCAATACTGTGAGGCTTTAATGGCCGCAGACATTTCTTTCTGTGGAACGTGTTGGAGAAATACGAGGCCAGTACATCAGCTGACAACATTACGCACACTGAACAACTCCACACACTTGATAGTTGTGTATTCGGCAGTACATAATTATGTTCTGCCATGCTGTCTCCATTCATAAAATGTGTGCAAAAAAGCATCGCAATCCGGGCAAGTGAGTGGAGACAAAATATACCAACTGTACATTCCCAGGGTCAAGAAATCCATACATTCCCTACCTGTCAACCATTTGACTGGCAACTACGGTATTTCAGCACATGAGTGAAGAGTCATAACAGTTATACATAACTTCTTTCATTATCAGAGGCAACCCAAGGATACTAAATCCGCTGTAGCATAATACAAATGTAAACAAAGCTTGCATGCTATGATAATTTAATTCATACATTGTCGTAAACAAATAATAATATCACAAATTTCTCTCAAAATTACAGGAAATGTTTACAGTTCACCGATACAAGATGGATCTATTCAGTTTTGAATGCTGTCCAACGTTGCAAATACATGTTTGTAGTTTAACAGATTGGCTTCTTACTCGTTATCTAATCAGTAATCCTCATATGGGGTGTGTGGTTCAACACCTGGTCAAGTCGCCACTTCATACTTCCATCAGGTCTGAAAGGACCAAGTGAAATGTTGAACGGGCTGCTCCTCAAGACCCCATGAAGTTTTTTGGGAGACTGGGATGATTTGTGATGATTTGAAGTGCTTTGGGACTGTATTTCAGTGGAAAACATGATAAAAAAGCTTCAAATTCTTATTAGAGGCCTATATTTAAAAGCCTGCTGTCTGAGAGGCCTGTAATAGGTCCACTCCAGGTAGGAAAAGCTACAAGCTTGTCCATCAAAATTACAAAAAGAATATTTATCATGATTGAGCAATCCAAATATTCGAATTACAAGCGTATCATAAAAATTCATGCACCATAATATGCACACATTTTTTGAATGCAAAAATACAGAATATCAACAAAACTATTTTGTAAATGAATTATGCCAATATTAATAACAATAAATAGTTTTCCATTTCTTCAGTTGCCAAAGCCACTAGATTGATATATATATCATATTCTCTCAAGAGAGGCCTCTGATTAAATTTCATTTTGTGTTGTGATAAGATTGGTTCTGTCTCACTGCTGGGGTTTACACTGAGATTGGTATCGCCTGCTCGCCGTTATCACATGATCAGCCAAAAAGCAGACAGAAGAAAATGCATTGATTGGTTGAATCAGCTACGTTTCGGTCCATCACACCATAACAGACAACAGGTGATACCGATCTCAATATTACACCCCTGTGATCACACCAGGAACTAATCTATATCTTAGTGTCCAACTTCACAGTCTCCAGGGTCAGTATTCATAAAACCTTGCTAACTTGGTTGATAGTTGTGTACATTGGTCTGTACAGACTGGACACTTTAGCAAGCAGCTAAGCCTAGCAAGGTTTCATGAATTATGGGCCTAGGATTCCATACCAAGTTGGAAACTGTCATCCTCATCACTTGATACCGTATACGCAAATATTTTCGCGGGATAATATTTCACGAATTGAACATTTTTTGTCTGTTTCACGTGGATTAATGTTCGCGTCAAGGGCAGGGAAGGGAACTGACTGGATTGTTGGGGAACCTTTATGCGTGTATTAATATTCGTGGCGAAATTTTGATTTCGCGGTTTGCGCGAGAATTTTTACACGTGAAAATATTTGCATATACGGTAGGGTCGATGTTCCCATCACGTACAGAAAGCTGACAAACTCAAATGACCTGTTACTCTTTCACTCAGTTGGGTTTTATTTGATTTTCATGCTCCGTCAATTTTCTTCAAGTTGAGTGAAGTGGTGGATGAGGTCATCCGCTGAAGCCCAACTCATGCGGGAAATAGCTGTATTTGAGCCACTACACACTCAACATAAAAATATGAAGACTGGTTGAAATTTGGTGGTGATCCACAATAAATACATAACATTTACAATACATGAGAGGAATATTCAGACACTCAATATCTGTAATTGTAAGAAATTACTCGAAATAAACTTGAGGTTGATTATTACCCCGGAAATCATTTGTAATAATCTGAAAAGAACCATAATTTAATGCAGGAAATTTATCATTTCCTACACAAAAATAACTCAAAGAACAAACTACAGTTACAATGAAGTTATTCGTTTTTACTTTAAATTACAAAATTACATTTTCAATTTTGTCAGGCCAGAAAACTAAGCAATGAATAAGCCTCAAGACTAGTAATTTCAATCTGGATAGCTACATGTCAGACTGAAATTTTAAACTAATGTTTTTTTCAAGAGCCATCGTTTTTATTCAAACTACACGTATAATGCTTAATCTGGTTGCGAAATACAGTGAATCCTCTCAGTTATGGACACTCTTCTGACTCGCAAATGCAGTCCATATTTGAGCGATCTCCTGATTAGAGACTTGAGACTCAATGGAGGTGGCAAATTCAGGATTGAACTTTCCTGTCTCTGACAGAGAGGTGTCCTCCTGGCAGAGGTGTCCATAAAATGAGGTTCCACTGTACATAATTCAATGATTACCGGTACAAGCCCACTGGCAGCCAAGCCCCAGGGCACATCAATCCATTCTCGTTATCAATTCCAAGTATAGTTTTCAACTCCATGACCTTTACTCACCTTCAGTCTGATTTATTTAGGATACATGTAGGTCGATGTTAAATTGGCTATTAAAACAGCATAGACATTTTCACAAGGACACGCTGATTAAAATAGTTTGACAGTAGACCGATGGCATAATTTAGTTAACTGCCGATATGGAATTATGTAGATATCGCAAAAGGCGTCTAAGGTTATAACCTTTGCCAGCACATTGGAATCATGAATCTGAAGTTTGTTACATGTAGGGCTATTATATCATTAAACAGAGTGAGCAGATACAAAATGTGACCCGTGACAGCAAAATGAGTGGGAATGCGACGAAAAGAAGATCCAAGGTGACACCAGAGAACAATATTGCAGAAATGGACAAAGTCAAATTTCACAATGGGCAGACAAGCCTGAAATCAACAAACCGTTGGTTCACCACGGGTCTTCTTCTGTGCACATTCCGACTCATTTTGCTGTCACGGGTCACAAATATTCATACAATGTCATTGTGTACTTTCCGCTTGGAGTGCCGTTTCAGATCTGACCGCACTCACTCTTTGTACTGAAATACAGAAGGTAGGACACCCTACATGTGGCCACTTTTACTGTGATATGAACGCAATTCACACCAGTGTTTGAATCAAGCAAAACCAGTGAAGCCTTTGATCAACTAATCAAAAAAAAGCCACTTTTTTACAATGCAAGTGTACATGGATATTACTTCTGAGAGGCTAAGAGATAATGTAAATGGTGGCCCTTATGATATTAAGCTTGCTGCCTCTATACCAATAGATACACTACTTAAACATTTCCTCCTTACACTTTTTCCCCCGTGAATGAACTTTCTACATATGATTCTTGATTTTCTATCTTTATTTGAAGTCTAATCTTCTAAGATTCGAACAAAAATGTCAGCCATGAAAAATGGCCCCATTTAACATAATACAAAAGGATTATAATTATACTTGACATTGGTTTAGAAGCCAACAACACATTTGAAATTAAAACCTCTCATAAATATACCATGTACAAAGTTCAGCATAGCTCATGACATAATGACAAACTTTCATGGACTTCAATCATGGGTTTATTACATGTACTTTTTAAAACTTTGTTTACAATCAAAAGGGAACAATGATAGAATATTTCGTGTCTTGATTGGACACAACCATTGGTTTGACTTAATGGCCGCAGACATTTTTTTGTGGAACGTGTTGGAGAAATATGAGGCCAGTACATCAACTGACAACATTACGCACACTGAACAACTCCACACACTTGATAGTTGTGTATTCGGCAGTACATAATTATGTTCTGCCATGCTGTCTCCATTCATAAAATGTGTGCAAAAAAGCATCGCAATCCGGGCAAGTGAGTGGAGACTATACCAACTGTACATTCCCAGGGTCAAGAAATCCGTACATTCCCTGTCAACCATTTGACTGGCAACTATTTCAGCACATGAGTGAAGAGTCATAACAGTTATAACTTCTTTCATTATCAGAGGCAACCCAAGGATACTAAATCCGCTGTAGAATAATACATCTGTAAACAAAGCTTGCATGCTATGATAATTTAATTCATACATTGTCGTAAACAAATAATAATATCACAAATTTCTCTCAAAATTACAGGAAATGGTTACAGTTCACCGATACAAGATGGATCTATTCAGTTTTGAATGCTGTCCAACGTTGCAAATACATGTTTGTAGTTTAACAGATTGGCTTCTTACTCGTTATCTAATCAGTAGTCCTCATATGGGGTGTGTGGTTCAACACTTGGTCAAGTCGCCACTTTATTACTTCCATCAGGTCTGAAAGGACCAAGTGAAATGTTGAACGGGCTGCTCCTCAAGACCCCATGAAGTTTTTTGGGAGACTGGGATGATTTGTGATGATTTGAAGTGCTTTGGGACTGTATTTCAGTGGAAAACATGATAAAAAGCGGCTTCAAATTCTTATTAGAGGCCTATATTTAAAAGCCTGCTGTCTGAGAGGCCTGTAATAGGTCCACTCCAGGTAGGAAAAGCTACAAGCTTGTCCATCAAAATTACAAAAAAAATATTTATCATGATTGAGCAATCCAAATATTCGAATTACAAGCGTATCATAAAAATTCATGCGCCATAATATGCACACATTTTTTGAATGCAAAAATACAGAATATCAACAAAACTATTTTGTAAATGAATTATGCCAATATTAATAACAATAAATAGTTTTCCATTTCTTCAGTTGCCAAAGCCACTAGATTGATATATATCATATTCTCTCAAGAGAGGCCTCTGATTAAATTTCAGTTTGTGTTGTGATAAGATTGGTTCTGTCTCACTGCTGGGGTTTACACGGAGATTGGTATCGCCTACTCACCGTTATCACATGACCAGCCAAAAAGCAGCCGGAAGAAAATGCATTGATTGGTTGAATCAGCTACGTTTCGGTCGATCACACCATAACAGACAGCAGGTGATACCGATCACAATATTACGCCCCAGTGATGACACCAGGAACCAATATATACCTTAGTGTCCAACTTTACAGTCTCCAGGGTCAGTATTCATAAAACCTTGCTAACTTGGTTGATAGTTGTGTACATTGGTCTGTACAAACTGGACACTTTAGCAAGCAGCTAAGCCTAGCAAGGTTTCATGAATTATGGGCCTGGGATTCCATGCCAAGTTGGAAACTGTCATCCTAATCACATGATAGGTTCGATGTTTCCTCATGTACAGAAAGCTGACAAACTCAAATCACCTGTTACTCTTTCACTCAGTTGGGTTTTATTTGATTTTCATGCTCCGTCAATTTTCTTCAAGTTGAGTGAAGTGGTGGATGAGGTCATCCGCTGAAGCCCAACTCTTGCGGGAAATAGCTGTATTTGAGCCACTACACACTCAACATAAAAATATGAAGACTGGTTGAAATTTGGTGGTGATCCACAATAAATACATAACATTTACAATACATGAGAGGAATATTCAGACACTCAATATCTGTAATTGTAATAAATTACTCGAAATAAACTTGAGGTTAATTATTACCCCGGAAATCATTTGTAATAATCTGAAAAGAACCATAATTTAATTTAATGCAGGAAATTTATCATTTCCTACACAAAAATAACTCAAAGAACAAACTACAGTTACAATGAAGTTATTCGCTTTTACTTTAAATTACAAAATTACATTTTCAATTTTGTCAGGCCAGAAAACTAAGCAATGAATAAGCCTCAAGACTAGTAATTTCAATCTGGATAGCTACATGTCAGACTGAAATTTTAAACTAATGTTTTTTTCAAGAGCCATCGTTTTTATTGAAACTACACGTATAATGCTTAATCTGGTTGCGAAATACAGTGAATCCTCTCAGTTATGGACACTCTTCTGACTCGCAAATGCAGTCCATACTTGAGCGATCTCCTGATTAGAGACTTGAAACTCAATGGAGGTGGCAAATTCAGGATTGACCTTTACTTTCCTGTCTACGACAGAGGTGTCCTCCTGGCAGAGGTGTCCACAAAATGAGGTTCCACTGTACATAATTCAATGATTACCAGTACAAGCCCACAGGCAGCCAAGCCCCAGGGCACATCAATCCATTGTCGTTATCAATTCCAAGTATAATTTTCAACTCCATGACCTTTACTCACCTTCAGTCTGATTTATTTAGGATACATGTAGGTCGATGTTAAATTGGCTATTAAAACAGTTAGCATAGACATTTTCACAAGGACACACTGAATAAAATAGTTTGACAGTAGACCGATGGCATAATTTAGTTAACTGCTCATATGGAGTTATGTAGATATCGCAAAAGGTGTCTAAGGTTATAACCTTTGCCAGCACACTGGAATCATGAATCTGAAGTTTGTTACATGTAGGCCTATTATACAATGTATCATTAAACAGAGTGAGCAGATACAAAATGTGACCCATGACAGCAAAATGAGTGGGAATGCGACGAAAAGAAGACCCAAGGTGACACCAGAGAACAATTGCAGAAATGGACAAAGTCAAATTTCACAATGGGCAGACAAGCCTGAAATCAACAAACCGTTGGTTCACCATGGGTCTTCTTCTGCGCACATTCCGACTCATTTTGCTGTCACGGGTCACAAATATTCATACAATGTCATTGTGTACTTTCCGCTTGGAGTGCCGTTTCAGATCTGACCGCACTCACTCTTTGTACTGAAATATAGATGGTAGGACACCCTACATGTGTGCCACTTTTACTGTGATATGAACGCACTTCACACCAGTGTTTGAATCGAGCAAAACCAGTGAAGCCTTTGATCAACCAATCAAAAAAGCCACTTTTTTACAATGCAAGTGTACATGGATATTACTTCTGAGAGGCTAAGAGATAATGTAAATGGTGGCCCTTATGATATTAAGCTTGCTGCCTCTATACCAATAGATACATTACTTGAACATTTCCTCCTTACACTTTTTCCCCCGTGAATGAACTTTCTACATATGATTCTTGATCTTCTATCTTTAATTGAAGTCTAATCTTCTAAGATTCGAACAAAAATGTCAGCCATGAAAAATGGCCCCATTTAACATAATACAAAAGGATTATAATTATACTTGAGATGATGGTGGCCTGAATGCCGGGAAATCAGGTCTACAGCTCTGTGAATTTGTTGCAATGCATTTTAATTTTGCGGTTTTCGCGGCGCCGAGCTGTCCGCAAATTATAAAGGCGCAAAATATTATTCTGGGGTAGAAATACTGAGGGTCCGCGAAAAAAACCATCCGCAAAAATTTCCCGTTTTACAGTAATCCCCCAAAATATGAGACACCACTGTAAAAATAGCATTAATTGTGCTTACACATTCATATTTACATCATGCCTTCAAGAAATGATGAACACCATCTAACACAACACCAATTTCCCAGATTAATCTGCGTGATCCATGGCCTCTGCTCAAAAATTTTCCTGCAAAATTATCTCCATATAGAAACAGATTGCAGACCCATAACCCAGACGTGAAAGCCTGGGGTGTTTGTATAAGCAACTGCTCCCTTATCCACTCCCACACGTAAGCCCGAAAGCTACAGATCTTTCCAAGTGAAGGAAAATGTAGCTAAGATAGGTCTTCAGCCCTGAGCGAAGAGGACCTTTCTGACCCATCAAAAAGGAAATTTTGTACAACTTGAAGAACATGCTTTGGTTTTGCAATTGACTGGGTGTCTGTGTTTCAAACTGACCCTGTTAACCTTCAATTAAGAATGCTTTCCGACAACACAAATTTACCATGATGCTGTTGACAAATAGACAGTCCAAAATAATAAACAGACGTTCAGTACTACAGACTTTAATTATCTTTGTCATGTTACAAAATCTATGGAAAATTGTCTTTGATTTTAGGCCCTATTTGGTATAAGCGCCACGGTAATCATACTGAAATCAACCGAAAAAGAAATCCTGTGCCCAGAACCCAATTCTCCCAAACATTCCCCGTCCTCACATAGTGCGAAATTCGAAAGAGGCATGAGTGGAAATGTGATGAAGCTAATCTCTATTTTTTTAGAAGTCTTATTGTTCTTGCCTTTTAGTCATTAATAAATGACGGGTTGCTCGATGCAACCCAACATTCCATGTGGATCAACTGGAGAAATCATTTCCCTCCTGATCCTTGTCATATTTTTTCATGCCAATAGGCAAGAAAATCTATAACTTTCTCCAGCTACTGAATTTTTGGCAAGGCATAACTTTCGATGGTCCATATATAGTATGATTGCATCAGACGAAGAATTTTTACGGTCAGTCCATCTTCAGTGAATCATGGAAGCCTCCTTGTATTCGCCTCCAGTCATTGAGAAGTACTCCTCCAGTTTCCATTGTAAAGTTTCAAATGTTGGCCGTTCCATTTCATCTTTCTTCCAACATTCCAACATGATTTCATACAGTGGAACGGCATACGATATCCATGCTCAACTTGATGTAGAACTTCCGCATTCGTCATACCTGAGGCAAGAAGAGGGAAAATGAAGAAAACCAATGCAAAACTTTTGAAAAAGACTCAACTGTTAAAACCCCTGTCACATACCCACTCCAGGGCCCATACGGCGAGTAAAAACAGACAGATTGCCCGAGCCCTGCGGAATGAAAACCGTAGAAATGAAAATGAACATGAAAATCGAAACGGACCCGTACTGTCTCTAAAATCCACAGAAAGCCGCTGGGTGGGGAAAATCGTACGGGGCCCGGTGGATTTGTGACCTAGGCTTTAACTAACCCTGTTATTATAGATTGTGAGAACAGTGCAGTTGCTCACGGACAGATTGTACATGTAGTTTTGTTCCATCTTGCTTGCCTAGGCCCACAAACCCTCAACTTGCAGCTTATTTACATCAGGAAAAACTTGTGTCTTTGGCATCCTCCGAGAGCTAAGTTTCCAAACTTACCTGGATAAGGTATCCTCCCATATGTGACTATTTCTGTCAGTAAGATTCCAAATGACCAGACATCGGATTTTATTGTAAACCGGTTATAATTAGCAGCTTCTGGAGCAGTCCATTTGATCGGGAAACGAGCACCAACACGAGCTTCATACTCTCGCTCCTAGAATGAAAATAAAGATACAAATTACACCAAAAATCAGTTTGATTAACACTTTGGCTGGTAACAAGTTAAATAGACATTGCCAACAAACATCCAAACATCCTCACAGTATAAACTACACGTATACATACCTTTATGACTCTAGCTAATCCAAAGTCTGCTATTTTTACACAATTTTGATCACCGACTAATATATTTCGAGCAGCTAAGTCCCGATGAATGTAATTCTGTGACTCTAGGTAGGCCATGCCGGAGGCTATCTGGGCTGCGACATCAATCAGTTGAGGCAGTTTCAGTGTCCGTCCTTTTCCTGTAAATGAAGAGTAAAGATTTACCTAAATGCCCAAAAGGGTTCAATTTCATGGACACCAGATGATCAAGTTTGCAAATGAACAGCATTTTGAGAATTTCCCTCAAAACCCACTTCCTCAAGCAACCCCAAGCCACCAAAAGTGAGATTTAAAGCGAATCGAAAGCGAAAAAAATTTGATTTAGAAATAGAATTTGAAAGGGGACGAATTTTCAGGAAAAAATGTAAACAAACTTCTCCAGAATGTCAACAAAGAAATTTTCGTGCATTCTGATTGGCTGAATTTTGTGTTTACAAACACCAGCCAAATGTAAACAGAATCCGCTGTCGATTCGCTTTAAAGGACTCTCTAACCCGATCCTGAACTGGCATACAAAAGCCCATTCCCAGTAACTCCAGTAACCATCACATGATAATAAAGCTTATCACCGATGCATCAGCCAGACTTCATAACTATTGTATAATGCCTGGGACATACATATATAGATATATACTTGGCGTTGCACAGTGAACATGGTCTGTGCACAACCAGTGATGATACGTGTGTAACTGTTGTATCAATGCAATATTCCGCAGACAGAAGCAGGCCTGCCCTAACCAAACCAACACTGTGAAAACCATCCCAAATCTTCCCTGCTTACACCCACACCACAAACTGCTATCCAGCCTCGAATTCAGCATGATTTTAATGATCTTGATATGAACATAATTATACATTTCCAACATAACTTACGCTCATCTGACAATTCAGTCTCATCCACTGTGAAGTAGAGGAAAGCACATGAGGCAAAGCCTAATTTTCTGTAATTTATTTTCTACGTCAGTTTCAATACATATTAGGTTCTCAGTTAGATAAACTTAATCACACTAAGACTTCATGTAGTCTTAGATGAACTTGAGATTTTTCAAAAAGAGGCATTGGCTAACTTACCTTGTAAATATTCTAATAAACTACCGTGCCTCATTAACTCAGTCACAATATAAATAGGTTCATCCTGCGTAAGATCAATAGCTCTGGCGGTTACGAAACGTGCCCTGCTAACGGAACACGACGACGACGACGACGACGGACGACGGACGACGACGGACGACGACGGACGCACAACCATTGTATAAGCTCACCACGGTGAGCTAAAAAGTGAGATTTAAAGGACTCTCTAACCCGATCCTGAACTCGCATACAAAAGCCCATTCCCAGTAACTCCAGAAACCATCACATGATAATACAGCTTATCACCGATGCATCAGCCAGACTTCATAACTATTGTATAATGCCTGGTACATATGGATACATGTATATACTTGGCTTTGCACAGTGAAACACGGTCTGTGCACAACCAATGATGATACGTGTGTAACTGTTATATCAATGCAATATTCCGCAGACAGAAGCAGGCCTGCCCTAACCAAACCAACATTGTGAAAACCATCCCAAATCTTCCCTGCTTACACCCACACCACAAACTGCTATCCAGCCTTCGAATTCAGTATGACTTTAATGATCTTGATCTGAACATACGGTAATGATACAATTCCAACAAAACTTACGCTCATCTGACAATTCAATCTCATCCACTGTGAAGTAGAGGAAAGCACATGAGGCAAAGCCTATTTTTCTGTAATTTATTTTCAACATCAGTTTCAATACATATTAGGTTCTCAGTTAGATAAACTTAATCACAGTAAGACTTCATGTAATCTTAGGGCGAACTTGAGATTTTTAGAAAGAGGCATTGGCTAACTTACCTTGTAAATATTCTAATAAACTACCGTGCCTCATTAACTCAGTCACAATATAAATAGGTTCATCCTGCGTATACACACAGCGTACAGCTGGATCAATTTTGGATGCCTTAGTTTCTTCATGATCTGAGCTTCCGCGAGGAAATCGGTAGGATCCATGGTTCCTGAAACAGAAGAGCAGTTACAAGTGTTCAGTTACCTGTATAATAGTGAGAGGATTCATGTTTTAAACACCTACGAAACTGAACAAAGGGTCTACATGTACATTGATTTGCTCACGAATACGATGAACGGCATGACCTAACAGCGGATAACAAATGCACAATGGGTCATGCTGGTGAAGTGGTCATGATCGTTTGTGTATGCGTCCCATCTGCCTCGTGGATTGCCACTCTTTGCATCGATATGAATGGTGAATTCTATTGCACTGCCACATAAAAATGCTTTTAACAAGTTTACCTGATTTCAGTGTTTTGATAGCAACAGGTGTTGTATTATTCCACAATCCCTCATACACTTCACCAAACTGTCCGTGGCCAATTTTTCTCAGCAATTTCAACGATTCTTTCGGAATTTCCCATTGGTCCTTTGTATTGTACGACAGCCCGACAGTCTGTGGTTTCTCAATCTGAAAATATGGGTTATAATAATGTAAATATGACAATTGGCAAAATCCACTGAGAATTTATTCAAAATATATGACTAGGTTCACAAACAGCAACACAATACATGTATTGTGTAATGGGAAAATCAGCAAAGAGCACCAACAAGTCAAATTGATAATGGTTCAGACCTACCGGTAAGTGGCCCCAACAACCACCAATGCAATACTGCAACACCAACCTGAGTACAGGGTTTCCAAAGGTTCACACAAAGGCCGTCTGCGTCCAAGCTGTAGTGATCCACCAACTCTGACAACGTCCTGAATGTTACTCTCCTGGCAATGAAGAAGCCACCTTCATCCAACTGACGTATTCTGTAATGCTTCACTGTGTCCCCATCTCGTACTGAAAGGAGAAACATGAATTGTCAAATATCGCCAACCTAGACATTATTTCATGACACCCATGACATAAGTAGCCTCTGCGTCCGATGGCAGTGTTCTGGACAGAAATTTTTCCAAACAGGGTGGGATGACTGCATTTTTCTATGATTTTTAGGCCCTGGATTTTCAAACAGGGTGGGAGTGAAAAAACAGGGTGGTGTAATAGAAAATGCATTGCAAGTTACATTTTTAAACAGGGTGGTAAAAATTTGAACAGGGTGGTAAAATGACCTCTGAATTTTGAACAGGGTGGTACCTCCCTGTGAAGCTGGCCTGGCTAGAACACTGGATGGCAGGTTTTAGACCCCTTAGAAAACAAAAGAATGTACCCATCCCACCTAATTATCTAGTCCAAGGTTCTTAATGACACTACCTTACTGTAATCAACCTGCATTATGACCTTTCAGTCGTCCAAAGGATGATATCCTGACAATCCATTTCCTTTTCGAACTGTAACCTATGACACATATCCTCAACATCATGGAGGCCTCATGTCGTGTGAGAAGATGAAAAATTGACTGAGCAATGGTACATACTGCATCCACTTCCTTTGGGAAGTAAAAGCTAGTAAAAAGACTTACCTGATAAAGAGTAGTCATTCCGCCGACTTTCACTATCTCGTATATCAAAAATGCTCCATGCTCATTTTCTGGCAGTAGCAGTTTTTTCTCAGCCTCAATTCGCTTGATTTTACCGAAATACCATCTGAAAAGACAAAAATAAATTAACTTTGTTGCATCTGCTATATTCTTTTGAACTTTATCAATCTGAAATAAGCTTGTTTTTTTCCATTCCTCATTGGACATGTATGTCCCTTGAAGCTATAAAGGAGAAATTTATGTCAATGAGCCTGGCCAGCAAGAGCTCTTGAAAACATGTCTCATTTATTAAAACATGCATACCAAATGCTGTTTTTGAGTCAATCTGTCAAGGTGTAATACTAAGCAGGAAGTTACCCAGATTCTCAAAATTTATTACCAACATACATGTATGGCTCAAAAATATTTGCTTAGGACCTCTCTTTTCACTCCCACAACAAGAAATTAAACTCTGACATTTGCCAGGTCTGAGAGTATTAAGCTTAGCCTGGACATCCATCAAACTGGCATCCCCAAATTCAACAGATGGAAATTTTGGTAATGGACCCAGCTTTTACTTGTTCACATTGGAGAATTTCGCTGCCTGTCCAATTGACTTAGTTGATGCCCAAAACAATTTACACTGTTATTTATTACTTAATGGACATCATCTCTGCCGTATATCACGTATACTCGGTATGGCTGACATGATAGGATGATCACCAGTCCGAGTTTAGTTAGACTAATTCAATTTGCCGTAGTTACATTTACACATGTATGGATAACAAATTTAGAAAATAAGGCATATTGGCATTTTGAAAGTGACTTGTCAGCAGGTCCTATATCACTTTATTATGGGAGCAAAAAGGCAATCAGTAAATTAAGTTTATCCTGGAGACCAGAACAAGAGACAGCATATCTATGAAGTTAGCAACATACGATGAAAGAAATCGACTGACACTCTCTCCTGGCTCCAGACAGACTTTGTGTAAACTTCTGAAATAAACATTTTGCTCAGCTCTCCTGTCAGGACCAACTCCATCAGAGCCAGGTTTACACAGGTGAGAAAATGAAATCAAAACAAGTGAAGCCTTGAGTTACTTAAAGAGCTAATAAAAATGCTATTGGCCTCCAGTGGGTTTTCAATATCTGAGTCCTGGAAACATACGAAAAAGAGTGAACTCAAGGGACATCGTGGGAGTTTTTAGACATTCCCATGAGCCATGAAGCATAAAGGTGGCACCAGCAGAGGTATCCCTTTCTAAAGCATCAGTGGAGAAACCAGGTTCCATCGCATCGGAAGTAGTAAACTGCACTGTCAATCTTTTGAACGGAAAGCACCACTTTAGGCGTGGATCCAGGGGGCAAACCTGGCCCGTGCCGCCCCTTATTTTTCAGTGACTAACGTTAGAAAAATTGCCCTTTTTCAAAGTGCAACAGAATTGCCTTGTAATTTGTCCCTCAGATACTGGGAAATTGCACCAACAGCCTTCGAAATTTCAAAGTTTTCTGTGGGAGAACCCCCAGACCCCTGGCCTTAGCTTCGTGCCTTCAGCGCTTGCCTTCATCGGTCCGCCTGTGGCGTTCTGTGCCCCCCCCCCTTACCAGAATCCTGGATCCACCCCTGATGTTTATTCTTATTCCCAAGATTGTCATCAGTGTCTGGACAGCATAATAAATCATCACACAGAGGTACATTAACCCTTTAATGGTCGAATTTTTTTTTAGCGTCCACCAGTAATATCAATATACCAATTAGGACTCTATATTCTATTGTAACTATGTAAAACCATACATTTTTGGAAAGGTAATGAAGCATTCTATCCAAATATCCCAAAATATGGAGTTGTTTCTTGGTTTTATCTCCTTTTGGACGATCACAAACCGTCTGTGCCACCCCACCTACCTGAACCTTTGGAGAGCCCTGTCTCAACGGGGAATCCCCTGGGGAATCCCCGAATCTTCGTCGATCGATATTCCAAACCAGACTCGTTGAATACGGCACTCAAAACCGTTGCAGTGTTCAGATTCATTCAATACAAGTTGTTTGAAGCCATCACCCCCCAAAATCAGGTTTGTCCCTCAAGTTCAACGCACAATTCTTCCATGAAATAGTCACAGGAAAGCGCTGGCAATGTGTCAGTGACTTAGCACACATCGTAGAGCGATCGCAGCGCCATCTTCATGAAGCTTGATGAACTAACGATCTCATCAGCTATGTTTAGCTTATGCATATGCAAATCGTACCGTATGGTACGATTGACCATTAAAGGGTTAAATCAACATACATGATGTAAAAATCTCCTTACAATATGTATTGAATGCAGTTTATGATCCACTGACATACCGTAACTGTAGACTGCTACAAGTAGCAAACTGAAAGAATCATCTCAGTTCATTAGTCACTATTGTTATTATATCTAGTCCACAGTCATAATAATGACATTTACGCATGAGAACTGAGATGTGTAAACATGATAAATCTATGGATCACGATTTTCAAGTGCCCAGGCCTACATGTAGGCCTGCCTGTTATAATCAAGGAGGATGGCCGACATCTTGAGAATTCTGTTGGCATGATCTAGTAGCTGCAGCACAATGGGCTGTCACTGTCACTCACACTCACAGTAAAGATCAGGGCCGACTGCACAGAAAGTCCGATAGTGCCACCAGCGCCTATCGCCAGTAGTTATGCATTTTCCCATTACATGCAACTAAACTGCCGATAGGCACCGAAAGCACTATCAGACTTTCTATGTGGTCGGCCCTGGACAGTAATGATCCGGACAGCAACAAGATCTTGGTCATCACTAAAACAGCAAACCTCACATAATTGAATCGTCACAACATTGCCCATTTAGGCCGACAGTGTGCATATTTACCCGGAATACCAGGTATCGAAGTTTGTTCTATAAATGTAATTGATGTACCGGTACCATGTTATTGTCTCGGCCTAGGTAGCTACACATGAATTTCATTTGCAATTGCATGATTTAAAGGTGGCATCTACCAACCATGTCCTCAGTACACATCACAAGTTTTTGTGCCTGTAGAAACCAGATCATCATCAGAATGTTTGGGGCTATGATGCTTATGTGGTACCCAAAGAATTACCAAATACATCGGAGATGGAAATATCTCCAGTATTGCAAAAGGGAATCCCTGGTCATCCATTCCAACATAGCACACAATCCCCTTTACTCTGCTGCATTGTTTTGGTGAAATCATTGGAAATCCATTTCTCAACATCAAAATACACGAGTCTGCTATTAGCAGACACTTCTAAGGCGAGCATTTTTTTATTAGTTGGCTCTCGAGCCCGCCGACCCCAAAAACTGCCGAAAATGAATAAAAAAAAAATTTTTTTTTTGGCCATTCTCGAGCCCGCCGACGCAAATATTCACCATTTTTTGGAAAAAAAAAATTTTTTTATTTTATTTTTATTCCGCCCGCCGATCTCGGCTGCAGCGCCGTGNCGTTTTAATTATTGAATTGATGATTATATAGTGATATCTGAAGTGACTCCTCATGAGCAGGGTCTTTTTGGGTGACAATGAAAATTTAAGCTATCTTTCACAGGTATGGTGCAACGTCTTCATCAGTGTGATCAAGAAATATTTGAAGGATGGCAACAGTATCCGGTACATGTATGTACAAATAAAATACTCTCTTTTATGCATTGTGACTGCTTTTGAATGGATCCACCATGCCTTTTGATGTCTTTCAGAATAATTAGTGACATGAATGCCATTTAATTTTTCAGAATATTTACTCTAGCAACCATCTGAAGACAATGAGTGCTGTTGCACAAATTGCTGCCTCATTACTAAAGGTGAGTTTTTTAAAGTTCTATACTCAAGGTGTGAAAGATTTAGTTGCTTTGTGTGACCACATCCATCTTCATTTTACCCTTTTGCTGAGAGAGAAGCCTTCTGGTAATTTCTGTTCCTAATTTGTTGTGATCTTTTTCAGAACACTGTTCTAAATGCCATAGTCATTGGTGGTTCTGGGACATCAGGGAGGCTAGCCTTTTTAACCTCAGTAAGTACAGGCTAGGTGTGCCGAAAGTTAGTAAATAATGGTGGTAATATGAGTATCTGATCAGTGCCAGCATCTCTGAGAGGTAAATGGATCAATGATTATGAAAACAGTTTTCTTGGTGATTCTACCTGAATATGCTGAATTTGTAAGCTTTACAAGATGCCTTATACCAGGGGCCTGTTTCATGAAGTGACTTTAAGCTAATGGTACCTTTAACCAAATGGAAAATGCATTGAAGTTAATGGTACCATTAGTTTAAAGTCACTTTATGAAACAGGCCCCAGGTCTTAAATAAGTTCTTCTGAAGCTCATGCATTTGAGACTGTGTGATCAATGGCATAAGATGGTGTTTGTATGTGATATTTTGCTTTACTTGCAGAGGTCCTTCAACACTCTCTCTGACTCGTTGGGAATGGGCAGATGTTATGATTATACCATAGCGGGAGGTGACAGGTGAGTACCGGTACCGATATTTGATAACCTGAGTAAATAGTTATAACCTCATGACCCTGTACTCTTGGAGGAGTTGAACTGCATGTGTGTGTGTACCCAATACTTCATGCATTTTCAAGTTTAATGGAGTTTCAGACATTTGCTGCAGAAAAGGAGCTGAAAAATTAAAACCATGCATTACAGATTTGTGACCGACAAGCTTCTACTTACAGTCTAATGTAATGAATGATCAGGGGCCTGTTTCATAAGTGACTTTAAGCTAATGGTACCATTAACTCAATGCATTTTCCATTCGGTTAAAGGTACCATTAGCTTAAAGTCACTTTATGAAACAGGCCTCAGGGCTTTAAAATGATATATCAGTTCGGGAAACTGTGGAATTCTGCAACGTTGTGGAATATCTTCGATGTGGAATTCTGCAACTTTTAGTTGCAGAATTCCACAACCCTAGTCATTGGAGCTGTGATTCTTAGACAGGAGGGCTCTAGTCATCACCATAGGATGTCTAGAACTGCAAACTAAATTTTTGCTCTTGTTAAAAAAAACCTGTCTTGCAATCCGAAGATAAACTGAAATTTCTACTAAAAAACACTCAAATGTACACACCAAATGTACTACAATTTGCTGTGTAAACAAGTAATCAGCTATGAAATTTTACTGGACAAGTTCTGTGCAATGAAATTTTCCTTGTTTGTTTTGTGGTCTACAGGGACCATTCAGACCAAAAATTATCACTGTTGTTTCTGAAATTCAGTTTGTGTGAATCTCTATGCATTTTCCATTATGAAAGAACACCCACATTGCAGAATTCCACATCTGGATGTGGAATTCCACAACGTTGCAGAATTCCACAGTTTCCTGAACTGATATACCAAGAGGATTGTTCAATGAACTGTATTATCTCTTGTTGCAGGAGTTTGATTGCTTCTCATGATTGCCTCGACTCCGCAGAAGACAGTGCCCAGGATGGTGCCGACACCTTGGAACAGATCACCTGGGGGAAGTCACGTGTTTTATACATCGGTCTCACCTGTGGCTTGTCTTCACCATGGGTGGCTGGTCAGCTCGATCACTGCTTGAAGAACCTTGACAAGTATATTCCAGTGCTTGTTGGCTTTAATCCAGTCAGATATACTAGGTATGTGTCACCTTCGTCAAGTTCATCTCATTCCAACAAATTTGCTTGTCAATGTGTGCGCTGCACATAAGTTCTGCATTGCATCAAAAATTCATAAGGGACTGGCTTTGCCCTTCCTGTATACTTTTGATTGCATGCATTCTCTACTTTCTTTCAGTGACACTCTGGTGGAGGGATGGACAAAATCATTGCTAGAAGGTGAGATAATAGATATTTATTCAGGTGTTAAATCTCTGCTGCACCAAATCTAAATTTTTTTAGTGGCTGCTTGTATTCTTTTGCGAGAAATATCACAAATGAATGGAGTGGTCCCAAGCATACGTTCTTGCGTAAATCTTTTGCAACTTATGTCCATTACATTGCACCTAAGTTGACTGCCGTGATTTTTTTCCTTGAAAGCGCACCTCCCAGAAACTTGTTAGTTTTTTGCTGCACTGACACTGTTCTTTCAAAGTGGATGTTTCTTCATTTGGACAATGAAATATGATAATTCATCTTGATTGTGCATGCTTTTCAGTCGTGACTACCCTAGAGGGTATCACTGGCGACGGTCGAGGGTTTATCCTCAATCCAGTAGTTGGGGTCAGTATTTTGGTATTTTGTAAACAAAGGGTAGTAGCTGATGTATAATAGTTGGATGTGGTCTCCATGCTTTGGCTGCGAGTCCCGTCATGCATCATCATCATTCCTTCATTATCCCCCCATGCTGAATACCACAAGCCTGACTTATGGTAGGCACATGAGGCATGCTTTGCTTCAAGTCTAACCTGACTACCGTATTTTCGCGACTATTGGGCGCACCTGACTATTAGGCGCACCCCCTAATTTCACCCAAAATCTTTGACGAAATCCATACATAAGACGCACCGCTGATAATCGCTATTGAGTCACTTGGAACCCTAAGTTAGGCGGGCAATTTTCGATGTCCTCCAAATATTCAACCGTGGGTTTGAAAACGGTGTCACATTGTTTCAAGTAAAATTGGAAAAACCATGTACAGTGCTTTGTACACATCCATGAACATTATTTCTGCTTCTTGCTGGTTTATCCATTGATTGAGATTTTATTTCAAGTTCTTTTTACTGAATATTGCTTCTTTACTTACCGGGGTATTTATTTTGTGCTGATAATTGACCCGTATAGATACCTGTGATTTCTTGTTCACTGAACAGAGCAGTTCAAGGATAATACACTGACTGCATTGAATGCTGCATAGCAATGGTTACTACCACTCCAAGTCTGACCATGTCTTTTGTTTTCATTTATTTAGCCTGAAGCAATAGCTGGCTCATCTCGGATGAAAGGTGGAACGGCATCCAAGATTCTACTTGATACCATCCTTCTCAGGGCTCACTATATAAAAGCTAATCAAAGCAGGTGGGTGAATCAAGACTGTGTAATGAAACTAATGGGCTAATGGTACTTCTTCATTTCCATACCAAGTTTTCCTTAGCAGACAATATCTACTCTGACTGGGAGTCATCAGTATTCGCCCAAGTGCAGCACTCAACACTGAACTACAGTAAACTATGGTCTTGCCCTGTGCAGGAATCTTCAGGCAGTCCTTGACTGATAAACGATGTTCTCTTTCTTACAGTTTGGATGTCTCAGAAATGGTGCGATGCTACGAAAGTCTTTGCAAGCTCACATATCAGAAGCCAGCCGACATTGCCCGTTTAGGGGAGGAATGTGCCAGAAGGTATGAAAATAGTGTCAGTACCGGTAGTTTAGGGTTTCTGAATTGAATAGTCAAGACTTAGAACTAGCAGAAAATTTGGATATTTCCACTCACCAACTCACAAACTGTTAAGCTGTTATCAACATACCGGAACTTGGAAATGAATGCAACAATCGCTTTAGGGCATTGTGATCAAACCTTTACCACACTCAGTCATCTGACCCATCGACTTTTGCTTTTCAGTTTGAAATCAGGTGGTCATGTCTATTATGTCGGCGCGGGAACCCTTGGCATTATGGGTATGATTGATGCTGCTGAATGCCCAACAACCTTCTGCACCGGTGAGACTCTACATTTTTCTTGCATGACAAAAAGGTTTATTTCATTGTTGAGTAGCTGGAGAAAATTCGCTTTTTCTCAAGTCAAACAGAATTGGAGAAGTCATTGCATCACCGTAAGTTCTGTGAATTTTATATTTTTCCATCCAGATCCTGCCAGTATTCGCTGCTTCATTGTCAATGGGTGGAAAGCGTTGAGGAACAGAGATGGTGATCTCTCAAGCAAGGTTAGTTAATTGCAGATCTTCAACCGAGTTTAGGTACATGTGGTCATCGTCACCTAATTGGCTGCTCAGAGATTTACAACACCATTTGGAAAGAGTAGATTTTTCGTGTGACCATTATTGAATTTCATTTCCAGGGCCCGCTGTTCCAGATTTCTTACTACGATTTTAAAGACAATCAACTTCCCAAACTTTCTGCCAATGATTTCGTCATCATTCTCTCTAAAGGTTAGTGTTATCTGTCAGTCGCTGCAGCATTGTGTATTTAAGCCCAGCACCGTATTGGGACATGGGAATTGTTATGCAGATTGCTTGTAGTGGATTTTTCTGTTGTCGAGGATCCAGGAAGGAGCAGAGTTTCAGTTGATTACCGTATGTTTCAATCAACATCTCGGCTGATTTGTTTTCGATGAAGACTGTAAAGTCTAAGCCTTAACATCAGGAGATCTTATGAGTTTTTTCTTCTTCCAGATGGTGAAGTAAGGGGGGTCGACGACATTCTGGCTTCTCCCTCAAAGGTTGCAATGTTGAATATGATGTCCGAGCATGCTGAGGTACGTTTTCCTATCTCCTGGTCCCTCTTGGAAAAACAGCTCACGGCTCAGTACCGGTACTCTCAGGGTTATATCTAGGCCATTTTAGAACGGCGGTACGCCGTGCCGCTGACAGGGGGCGCCGCTGTGCCCTTTTTGAACCCCCTAGGGCGCCGCTCTGCCACTAAAAAAAAACATTTTTTTTTTTTTTTTTTAGGTTCCTCCCAGACCCTCTGCATTGGTCCCTTTTGGTCGTATCACCTTAGAAACTGCCTAAATTGGCTGTTGACTGGAGTTATAAAGACATTTTTAACTGACAAGCGTCTCAAATTCCGTTAGTAGAAATGTCGCGAATAAAAAGTGCCCTTTTCTAGGTTGAAGTGCCCTTTTCACAAAGTTTGCACCGTGCCCTTCTGAAATCCTAGATATAACCCTGACTCTACATTTCAACATTGTCTTCCCTATCTGTTTTCAAGTGCAATATACTGGTATAGCTTTTCAATCAATTTTCAGCAAATCAAACTGAGAGTTCTTGCAAGGTTATGTTGCTGTGTCCAGGTCAGAGTTCATGACTTGAAGCTGCAGACCACAAACGGTACTGTCCTTGAGAAGTTCTTTATCGAGCGTCAGGAAGATGTAATCTGCAAGTTGGTGTGTAACGCTGCGACAACGATTGGGCACATCTTGCTTGCCAAGGTCTACAAGAATTACATGATATCATTCAAAGTCAGGTCAGTTGTACAGTCCACCCTCGCTCTTACGAACCTCGATTTTACGAACTCCCGGATATTACGAACCCAACGTCTGGCTCCCAAAATTTCATGACATGTATTTAAATCCTCGCTATTACGAACTCCGCGTTAGTACGAACTTAACACTTGGACCCTGAAGGGTTCGTAATAGCGAGGGGGGACAGTATTCTTGCTTGTGGAATTGGATTTATCATCAAATTTTTGTCTACGCACAGCATATTAATTGTGGTTACAAATCTGAGGTCAAGAATTTCAGAACTCGAGAATCTTTTACAAACAAATGAATGTTAGAGTAATATTTCTCAACTACTGGTCTATTTTCAACTGATGCCTTTGATTTTTCAGCAATGTGAAGTTGTTTACCCGTGCTCAACGCTTGATCAAAGTAAGCAACATAATTTTGTTCTGACTCCTTCAAACAAGTCAAGGTGCTTCATTGCCATTTTCAATCATTCTGCTTATCGCCATTGTCTAAATAATAGTTCTCACGATCCACTCTAGGCCTTGTACATTGTGTAATCACTTTTCTCTTCCAGGCCCTCTCCCTCTGCTCAGATGAAGATGCCAGGACATACCTTCAGCAAGCCATCTACTACGGTTCAGATGATTTAGAAATCAGCGAAGCGCCGGTATCCGTGAGCAGTCACATCCAAGAAGCAAAGAACAAAGACAATGTAAAGTTTGACCCTCAGAATGTAGAGTTCAGAACCGGGCTTAGAATATTGATCTTTTTTCCCCCTTATTTATTCTGTAGACAATATTGAGCAATTTGTAATGAAATATAAGAGACAAGTGCTCACTCATACCAGCTGTGAAGAAGTAGGCCTGGGAATAGAACCCAGGACCACAGAGATGAGAGGCACCAATAACTTTTAGTGCCACTGAGAGAGCCTTTACATTTTTTGCAGTTGAAACCATCTGGTGTTATTGGCAACTTCTCAGTGTAAATTTATTGATTTTATCATGTGAATATTGGCCTTTGCCACTTCGTGACAAAAATACAAACTTCATGGTAGGAGAAACCATCCTTTAATGTGCGTATAATTTGATTCGCTGACGTCATCCTTGGCCACAGTCGCACCTGCCTGGTACTTGAAAGTAATCGTTCTCTTTCAGGTTGTCCCAATAGCCATGACATCTGCTATCACTAAATGCTCAGTAAAGACTGCGAGGAAGCAGTTAAAAGCACATCCCGTTGTCAATTCAGCTATATGTTATGAAACTTCTGTTTGATGCCCCAGTATTTTCTGGTTTGCTGAAAAGTGATGCACCGTTTCGCAAAGGTTGGCTGAATTATCGGGCATTTCAGGTTCCTGTCTGTCTTGGTTCGGGTCGTGGTTTACTTGGGAATTCAATCTGTTACGTGGACTCTTTCGTAAAATGTGTACCGCAAAAGAGGTGCTGGAATAAAATAGGTCTTGTAAGAGATGGCTCCACTTTCACCTTCTATGGCAACAAAACATGAATGAATTTAGGTGTTAAAGGAATCGTTTTTTTCATTTTGCTCACTTCAAGAATCTGGCTCTCACTGTTCTCTCTCCACTTCAATGGATGTTGTCCATGCATGTTTATGTCAGCTCTCTCCCTCATTAAACCTTGTACCTTGGGTGATTGGTCAATTCCATTGGTATTTTCACTTCGGTATTGTGAATTTGGTTTAACTGAGTTGAGGCAGTTGAAAACACTTCACACTTTTTAGCTCACCTCTGTGAGGTGAGCTTCTCCCATGGTGTGTCGTCCGTCGTCCGTCGTCGTCCGGTGTCGTCCGTCGTCCGTCGTCGTTAACAGGGGTGGCACGTTTCTAAACCGCTTGGGCTACAAACTTGAAATTTGGTGTACAAGTACCATATGGTAAAAACTATCTCTGGACTGAAACTTAGCGCTGCTGTTTGTACGCTCTGGCCTGTAGGGGGCGCTTTGTGAAAACCTTCTTTTGACCATATCTCCTGAACACTGCGAGCAAGAACCACGAAACTTTTATGGTGGGTTCTTTTGATGACACGTCATCACATAAATCCCGGGTTTTTGATTTGACCTACTTTTCAAGGTCACAGAGGTCAAAGTTCAAAATTCACTCTTTGGTGGCACATTTCATGGCTATTTGACATAGAGTGTTGTGATTTGGTGTGAAGATATATCTAGGCACCCTGCACAAATTCACCAAATTTCAACCCGATCGGACTTCAAATATGGCCGCCAGGAAGCCATCTTGAAAAATGGACTTCGACCCACATTTTATAAATAGGAGTAGGTAGGATGTTTTAACGTTGTCAAAATATGTATCTAGGTACCATATATATATGGTAAATTTCAGTGAGATTCAACGTCAAATATGGCCGCCAGGGAGCCATCTTGAAAAATGGTCTTCGGCCAACACCTCATAAATAGGGGTAGCTAGGATGCTTTAACCGTGCCTAAATATGTGTCTTGGTACCGTCTACTTATATGCCAAATTTCGGTTCGATTGGACTTCAACATGGCTGCCAGGCGGCCATCTTGAAAAATTGACTGGCCATATCTCATCGGTAGTAAATGTTACGATGTTTCAATGTTGTCTAAATATCTATGCAAGTATCCTGTACATTCCTGCTAAAATTTCAGTCCCAGCGAACGTCACGTGTGGCCACCTGGTGGCCATCTTGAAAAATAGAATTTTTGACATGAGACTGTGACCTAGACAGAATGAAAGCAGTTTGTTCACAAATACCACTTGTATTCATTGTATTCAGAAATTGTACTCCTTCTGGGTGCCATCACCTGAGTTTATGCCATTGACTGATAATACTGATCAGATCATAAAATGCTTCTTGGTGTGTTCAGCTTTATCTTATCTGTACTGATCCTCAACATTGATCATGAGAGTCACAGTTTCACACTTAACGATGGAGACTTATCACAGAGGTGAGCACAATGGCCCTGGCCATTTCATTCCATTTGCCATTGAAGTGTACCATTTAAAATTTATCTCCTTGTACACGTATATGGTCAAATTTGCACCCAGACTACAAAATAAAGTTACACTTTCAGGAGAAGAATTTATTCAACTTTACATGTATCTGTTCATCTCATAATACCCTTACATTCACTTTTCAGGTCGTTCCATTAGCTTTGATTCTTGCCCTTGCAAGGTGTTCCTTGCAAGATGCAGAGGAGAAGTTGAAAAACGCTGTCAGTGTTCAAGCCGCAGTGAAGGAGTGCCTGGAAAGCAAGAGGTTTATAGATACAAGTCAGAGAAATGTGGTCAGGTTGAATGAAATATCAACAGCAGTCGTGTCATAATATCCGTTGTACAGAGTCTTGCATACTTTGTACTGGGTGTATCAAAGCAGCTGCTCAGTGCATTTGCGGTAACCTGTATATGTAGTACCCGGTATGCAAACACAACAAGCAGTGATCCATTGCAGGGTTCCTCCAGGTCCTTTAAAACCATGAAAGTCCAAGAATATAAAATGCTTAAATTTAAGGCCTTGAAAGTCCATAAATATTGAGAAAATCCTATAAAGTCCACAAAAGTCCTTAAAAAATAAAATGTTCAGTCTTGAAAATTAAATTTCCAGTGTTTTTTACACTGTCTCGTTAATTTCTTTTCGTCACGAAAGAGTAAAAGTCAGACGCGGACGCCGGTGCACATGGCCCGGCTTCTGTGTAAGTCATTAAATTTTACATATTTGATACCATGAAAGTCCTCAAAACGTCCATGAAATTTTACAGCTGTCCGGCGGAGGAACCCTGCATTGGATAACAAATAATAAAACATTTATGTGGTTCTTTCGTCATGTACATTTCAGTACGTACCCCTGTAAGCATGATCACCAAACCCTCCTGACGATCCAAATAGATCGCTGCATTTCTTTGCTCACGGGTAGCAATATCAAGCCAGTATTATATTCATGTTACAAATTATCCTTGTGTTTTCTTTGATGTTGATTAACATCTTGTGATATGGTTCATAATTCTTCATATTGATCTGATCATTATTGTTTTTCAATGCAAATTGTTGAATTTGGAATAAAGTATCAATGCAATACATGTACCGTTCAACCAACTTATGTATACTGTATTCCCAAAGTGCCAAATTTGAATTGACTCGTTCTATACCAAATATCCGAGGAAGCATCACACTTTTTCTCCCTAATTTTAGGGTATTGTAAAATGTGAAATGACAGCTATGGTACTGAATGAGTTAGAAATTGAACATCTGGTTCAGTTTCAATAAACTTTTCAATATTAGTTGGTTTGTCCCTGTTCATCTTTTGTCTGTAGTGCTGCTGTATTTTGGTAACTTACCCATTCCTGCTCAGAATTTGTCCATTCAGTCTGCTCAGAATTTATCCATTCAGGCTGCTCATACGTTATCCATTTATGCTGCTCACAACCTATCCATTTATGGTGCTCACAACTTATCCATTTATGCTGCTCACAACCTATCCATTTATGCTGCTCACAATTTATCCATTTATGGTGCTCACAACCTATCCATTTATGCTGCTCACAACCTATCCATTTATGCTGCTCACAATTTATCTATTTACCGGTATGCTGCTCAAAACTTAATCCATGTACCCGGTTTGCTGCTTAAAACTTATCCATTTATGCTGCTCACAACTTATCCATGTGTGCTGCTCGCAACTTATCCATGTATGCTGCTCACAACTTATCCATGTATGCTGCTCGCAACTTATCCATGCATGCTGCTCGCAACCTATCCATGTATGCTGCTCACAACTTATCCATGCTGCTCACAGCTTATCCATTTATGCTGCTCAAAACCAGTCTCTGGCTGCAACAATTGTGATGATGAAGTGATGCACTGAATTGGCTTCTTCTTGAGTCCCAGTGAGTATGGAACTGTAAGATACAACAAACACTGCAAAGTGACAATAGGTCGGTAAGTTCATAACTACCGGTATATGACAATCTGTCTGTCTCCAGCTCAACTGGAGTCGGACGACTGGGCCTGGCTCACTAATGAATGGCTGGTCTTCACCATTTCCCTTCTCTCTGCTTGGCTGACATCCTCCCTTCATTGGCTCACAAGTATTCCACTTGGACCGCATCAGGTCATGTTTCCACTCGCCATCAATGAACACCAGGTGACTCTGGTCTCCAACAAATCTGCTGGCCAAGTATAGCTTACTCATGAGCAGAAGAGGTCACTTGCTCATCAACGACTGGCTGTGACCAGCTCGCCATGCTCCAACTGGCATCGCCACAGTCGCCCAGTCGTCTGGCTGAGCAATGTCTTTCCTGATGTGCGCTTTACCAACATCCATCCGTTGTTGGCTCACACCAGTATTCTGGTCGTCATCAGCTGACTTCACTTGATCACGAATGACTGGTTGTCCACCACCCTCCATCTGGTCACCAGACCCCCCAGTTGACACTCTAACAGTTGTCCCTGGTCGATGTAACTCACTGGCCTCCAGCTTACCGACGACCTGATCCGTCTGTCATCGGCCCATCACCAACTCGCCGACCACGTGAACCAAAGTCGCCAGCTGATCGTCATGAAAATGGTCGGGTCAACTAGCAGGCCAGTTCACAGCAGACAACTTATCAACACTGAACTTAGTGGTTACAGCTAGCTTTCCATTCACCTGCGATGATGGTCAGAAGACACTTTGTCCGCGGACGTTTCGTCCCCTTAGGTCTAGTCCGAACACTGCCTCCTGTTGCTCATTTGCAGAACTGACGGCCGCAACAAGAGTCAGATGAAGCCTATCGCGGGGGGTCTATTTTGATTGGTCCGTCCATCTCCAGGTCGTGTTTTGAATACATTCAGTGCACGGCAATCGTATCACTTGACAACGCTGCTCTCAGGCATTTTACTTACTGTTTCAACCAGCTACACTCGCAATCACGCTCTCTGTTCACTCTTAGCCAGACAAACATTAAGAAAACCGCAGTTTGTCATCAAAATCACGAAAAATATTCCTCTCGAAAAGCCGAATCGGCGAATGCCCAGCATCGCCATCTTTACAGTTTGAGGTCACGTGATACGGGAACGACCAATCCGTGATCTGATCATGCTGATGACGTAGAACCAAAATCTGGTTCTTCGTTTACTCATCGTCTGACTCTGTATTAGCGTCCAGCAGATTCTAAAAATAGCAATACGAGTCAGACGTTCGGACTACCTTAGGTCTCTCCCTGGATATTTCGTCACCTACGATATTTCGGTCCTGGAGTGTTCGTCCTCGAGGACATATCGCCCTGGACATTTCTCCAAGGACGTTTCTTCCCAGACATTTCGTCCCCAAAGACCTTTCGTCGCCAAGGAATTTTCGTCCTCGAAGACATTTTGTCCCGGACATCTCGTCGCGAAAATCCTCGAGAGGCAATCTCCGGAGACGAGATTTCCGGGGATGAAAGGTCCAGGGATGAAAGTGCCAGGGACGAACTCTCCATCTTCTGCAAGTGAGTCGGCACACAACAGTTTCCCTTCGCTTCTAGAGAGTCCATCACAGGTGATTTTGCGGCTGACGCACTGGTTTATCCACGTGGAGGAAGCACGGCAGTGCGTTTGTATTTGGCGGTCTTTTCGCAAGGCGTCGGCCCGTCTTTATCATTTTGCTACAGAGCAAAATGACGTCATGCAAGTTTTCATGGCGGAAAATTTGAATTGAACAATGATTTTCACGTAAATACGTAAGGCAGAGATAGAATGATACTAAGGAAATGCAATAACCGTAAAGAGTAGTCAACAGAGCACTCAAATGAAGGTAGAACGAATTATTATATCGAAAAGATTGAAGTAAAAAGAGACTTTTTACGAACGACTAAACCTGCCAGCCGCGTCGTCAGAGTGAGTGTGTAGTGTGTGCATCGCAACCGTTACGACGTCACAGTAGGCCTACGTACATGCATGCATAGCCAGCCACCCGCAGTGTTAAAAACCCGCACGACAAATATGGATGGTGTAAAAGACGAGTATGCAGTTTTAGGCTTGGAAGCCGGAGCTAAGTTAGAGGACATTAAGAAAGCTTACCGCAGATTAGCCAAAGAGTTTCATCCTGACAAAAGTGGGGAACAGGTCTATGACAAGTTTGTTTGTATAACGAATGCATACATCAGACTACAGGAACAGATGGCTGAGTCTGGGAGTGAACAATGTGAGAAATCATATAAAGTCAATGAGCTTGTGGTCGGGGTGAAAGAATGCAGTGAGTGTTACGTCATTGAAATCGTGCCTAATCAGGACAAACTAAATCGATGGGCCGAAACGCTAGAGCTCCTGTACGGTCTGCCAGAGGATCATGGCAATAATGGGTATAAATACAGCGGATTATACCTGACAAAAAAAGATGAAAACGATCCGGACAGTGAGGTGCTTGAACTTGGAAAGTTTACGATCACACTCTATACTGATGCGAAAAAACCCAAAATAATGGTCCAAGGAAGGTCATACATACTCTGGTACCTTGAGCACTTCCCGCATATCATGGGTCACGTGAGCGAAGGTAAACCACTTCCAAGTCATATGAAAGTGGGCAAGTCTACATCGTGCATTATCTGTGATGAGCCGGACAGTTACGATAAAATGATAATGTGCGACAATTGTGAGGGGTGGTTGCACCACAAATGTACAGGTCTCAGGAAGAACATGCTGAGATCGTACGCGAAGAAGGATTTAGAGTTTAAGTGCCTTATTTGTCGAGGCCCAGATAAAGCGCACATCAAGCCCAAGGTGGTTTCGAGTCAAACAAAACGATGTGAGAAGGAAGTCGGAAATAATGACGGCGCATCTGAACCCAGTTGCAAATCAGGGACGGAAGAAAACGAGAAGGATGAGAGCAAAAAACAGGAAACAGTTACGCCTGAAAACATACCTCTGAGTGTGATAGAATTCATGAACAAAATAGACTTAAAAATAGATAGTCTAGTACATAGATTCAATGGTTTCGAAAGCCAGATTGTGAAAACCATCGATGAGCAGTACAAAGATAATGAAAATGTTAGGTTCGAGTCATTAGAGAAAGAACTAGGCCAAAAGAAAAAAGACTGTGATCGAATGAAAGCTGAACTAAAGAAAATAACGTGCGAAAAGACAGAGGCAGAGAATGAACTGAAAGTGTTAAAGGAGAAACACAATCACCTTACACATAAGGATGAAAGAGAAACAGGGGAGGAAGCGTTGAGGGCACTGAGGGCAGAATTAGCAGATGCACGTGCTGATAGCTTGCAAAAACAAGAGACAATCGAACAATTAAGGACTCATACAAAAGTTTTAGTCAACGAACACAGTCAGTTTCAGGCTACAATTAGAAGCCTGCAAATCCAGATTGAGAATAGCAATGTGATGCTCAACAACCAACATGAGGACATAAGCTATGCAAAGGAAGAAATTTTCCGACTGAAAGAAAGTGTTGACTCGAAAGAAACAGAAATTAGAGACTTGAACAATCAGATTTCGTACTTAAGTGAAAAGACAAATCAACAAGAGTTCCAACAACAAAGGAAAACGGGAAAGAAAATGAATCAAAAAGTTACACCGAGGGTCAATAATAGTAGGCATGTGGTGTTCACCAGTTCTTTAGGTAGGGAGCTTCGAGCCGAAAAGCTCACAGTGCAAACAGGAATGGTTGTAGATGTGAATGCCATCTCAGGTGCAGGCATTGAGGACATTACTACAGAGATTGTGAATCTACCTGATAAAGATTCGGTGAAATCAATAACACTGCTGGTCGGCACCAATAACATAAAGAGGCAAGAGCCAGTTCCCGTGATGGTCCAGAAATATGAGAAACTACTGGAGGAAATCAGTAAAACCCTACCAGGGGTAAAGACCACTATGTGTAAGTTACCACCCCGCATGGACAGCGATATGTTGCAGGATGGGGTTGCACAAGTGAACAGAGCACTCCAGGAGATATGTGGAAGGAGAAAGATCGATCTAATAGACACTGGTATAGGTAGAGAAGAGAAATTCTTCATCATGAGGAAAAGAAACAATGAAATAGACGGTGTGCATCTGTCAAAGATAGGGACAGCTTGTTTGGCNGACCCTCTTGATCACTGGACATGGCATGGCGGCCCTCGAACACATCGCCAAGACTAAGGAGGATTTGAGGTCATACACGGGCCGGTATATCCTATTCCCTGACCCGAATTCAGTCTTGACCGCCGGACAAGATGACTTGGGAGGAGAGATGTTTTATAACACCTGCATGAAGGGCTATGACAAAATGTTTCAGCAGTAAATTTGCCGATGGAACTGAACTTTTTTTGATACTAATGATAGAAAAGGCTTCTTCCACTTGGTAGTCGATGAAGTGAGTTGTTCAGGGCTATTTCACCCGAGGACGCAATGGCTGTTTGACTTGGGCACGTTTGACAAGGGCGGGGCAGGGCAGGGCGAATGCCAAAATAACATTAGATCACAGTCCGATTTTCATCCTGGGGACCGCTGATAGTTTTACTAGGAGTTTTCTGTTAGCAAAGGACCGGCGGACAAGTGGATGGTAGACTTGTGGAATTATTCAAGAAAATTTGTAACTGTGCCTTTTAGAGGAGACTTAGGATCATTATTTTAGTGTTTTTGACATTTTTGTTGGGTGGGCAAATAAATCTACGACACTCAAGTCCGTCTGGGGCCATCTCACGCCGGTGTGACATCCGCCAGTGTTTCCGAATGTCAGTGATTCCCTTACTGTTTGGGAAAGCCATTGAGCTAGGAAATAGCCTAAACATAAACCACTCTTCTTTTAAATTTTGGGGTTCTTTGTATCAAATGCTTTATCTTCGAATATAGGTTAGAGGTAGGCCTAGCCCTATTTTAAATGTGAATTCTTTGACGTGCCATAAACCAATTTTGATTTTATATACTGTGTTACATTTTATGCCTACCCCGGTATTGCTTTGCATTCCTAACAAAGATATTTGCTTGGTTTCAATTATTATGGCCTAATAAATAGCCTGCGCCTTTCATTCCTTCTTTTTACATTGGGCCTTGTGTCGTCGATTTGGAGGTGTCCTGATATGACTGGACTTTTGATGTTCTCGATGTTCTCTGAGGTGTCTTGATTACAGACGTCACAATGACTGGACTTGGCTGCTCTCTGTTTGAGGTGTCTTGATTACAGATGTCACAATGACTGGACTTGGCTGCTCTCTGTTTGAAGTGTCTTGATTACAGACGTCAGAATGACTGGACTTGGCTGCTCTCTGTTTGAAGTGTCTTGATTACAGATGTCACAATGACTGGACTTGGCTGCTCTCTGTTTGANTACCAGTGAACATGTGATACCAGTGAACATGCAATTGTTTTGATAGTACAGTAGAACCTCCCTATGAGGACATGTTTGGCTCTGACAAAATGCTGTCCTTAATTGAGAGATGGCCCGATTACAGAGGTAGAAATGAATACCGGTAGCAGTGACCAATATGGGACTAAACTTGATGTCCTCAATAGAGGGTTGTCTTGTTGGCAGAGGGGTCCACTAAGGCATGTTCCATCAGGCCTATGTGACCTACTTGGCGGGTAAATTATTTCAACAACCTTTGAGCACTCTTCTTGTACATTCGTTGAGAATACACTGGGGTTACCTATGTAGTAGGTAGGAGGTTTTACACACTTCCCATGAAATAACTACATGTATTACAGAAGAAAGTAGATTTCAGTTCTTTTAATCAGAATATATACAAATAGATAAAAGCATGTACAAATGTTGTAAATTTAATTCAATGTACAAGTAGATGTAAGTATACAAAAAATTAAAATCATTGATCATCATTGTGGAATGTATACAAGTACCAGTACTGTCGTTACAACTAAAAACTAAAAAACTCCTGATTGTCATTTTGGTATGTGAACAGGGAAATTCCATGGTTTGTTTAAAAACAAATGAATGTGTCACCTGATATGTCTATTTTAAGGACAAGAACAGCCTACTTAAGTTTTCCAATGTCATACCAAAAATGCATGAGCTCGCTTATTGATTTTGGTCATACAGTACTTACAATCAAAAATTTACAGGCAATTGAAAAGTGAATGACCAATACCCATTGCCTTTGAAATTTGTGAGGCAGTCTTGGAAAACCGTCGGATGTTGCTGACATGATCAACAAGGCCTGTGAGATTGCCTATGCATTGATCTGCTACTGATTTTTACCTGTTACGTAGTACATACATTTCAGCTATTGAAATCTGCGGGTTCACCAAGGCCATTAACACCTTCCTCAAATGGGACATCCGATCGGTTATACTGGACTGCCTCACAACTGCGTGTTTGAACATCCATTGTCCTAACTATATGTACGTAGAACACACCTTTTAGTTAATCAAGGTTTCACAAAACCACAAGGAATTAGATACATTCCTCATATACAACAAAAGCCGGGTTTACATGTGCTGACCCACTTCGGGTAGTAACCTCATTTTTCGACTCTTCAAGGCATTGACTCCGGCGCTCTCTTTCTTGTTCTTTCCTGCAAGCGTAAAAAGTAAGAAATTAAAATCAGATTTGCCTGCAAAAAACAAAGTAGAACAAACTATTCTGATAATTTTGAATTTGAAGATCAGAAACAGGCAAGGATTCAAGGGCCCACTTTTTGGGAATAAATCTTTTAAACTGACCATGAAATTTTCTCATTTGGAAGACTTTGTGGTATTGACCATGAATGTTTTGATGTAGAGACCAGCCCTCCTTCCCTTGCGAAGGCACAAGGTACAATGCGGCACCACAGTAATACTGTTCCATGCGATGGACATGAAGAGCCAGGGATGTTTAATCGCATATGCCGGCCCAGGCTGGATTCAAACCAGGGACCTGCCGCTTGCTGTACTCAAAAGGCTTGTAATATAATATGAAGAGTTGTCTCCGAATTTCGCAAATTTTCAACATCAACCGGGGTCTTCCTCAGCCACTTTCTTGTAGAGATTACAGAAAAGACTGTGTGTCGTTCTTTGTGCTTCTTATTGGATACAAAAGCCTTGTAACAGATGAAAACTTACGCTCTTTGTTCCATCTGTTTCCGTATTTCCTGTCGCCTTCTTTCATTGATTGGATAGAAGTAGAGAAAACCAAGACTGATAGCACAGCACACGATTGGTACTGGTGCAATCAGCATCCTGAGTGTGAGGGCCACAGTTACTGGCTGAATCTGTCTTGAAGCGTCATAACCGCTAAATCTGAAAACAGGAGTAACTTCATCTTGACCTCTAGTAAATACAAGTCCATTCTACATGTATAACATGGACAAGTCCGGTTGAAATCAATTTAAGGAAATGACATCAATCTTAGATATCTGAAGGACAACCTGCCAATACGTTTGTCAAAAGTAAGTCACCGGTAGGCCTACCTGCTTGAAGTCAAGCCCCCCTCGGAGAGAAGCACCCAGGATATTGCTGCAGAAACCAACTTACCCAAGTGCTAACTGTGAAATTCCAAGAGAAACTCCCACGGATAACTTATTAAAGAAAACGTAGAAAGAGTAGAAAACAGCATCTTTTCGGTGTCCCTTCTTCAAACTGAAGTCATCTAGGACATCAGGTAGCATGGACCTGTAAGCGTAAGCAATTAGCAAAGTAAGCATCATTGGAACCCTGCTCAGTGCCTTGAAGGCTTGAGCATGAAAGGGATGGATAATTAGCCTACCGATAACAAAAATAGATATTTTTATCTATTTTTGCCGGTAGTGATAAAGGAGTGGAGGTCCATGCTTTTAACATTGGGATAGTTGCAACTTCCATTATTAAATCATCAGACCAGTTTGCAAAAGGATGCACAATCAAGGAGAGGCAAAAACACTGACACAACCTGGTGAACATGAAGCATGTTCATATTTTACGATCGAACAACTTGAAGAGGGGTTACTACTTACCAAGGGAGTAAAAATGATGCTGAAACCACAAACCCGGCTAGGACCATACAGATGTACATACCAATTAGGTTTTTGGGTGGTAAGAAAAGTTGGATGTACAGGATGGGAGCGTACAGCTGAAATGAATTTGGGTTGATGACATTTAGGATTCCTATGTCACACATTTTATGAAGTAGGTATGTCAGGGGCTCTGGTACCTTACCATGGACACAAGAAAGTTAGTGCTGAAATGATAGTTCCTGACAGGGCTGCATAAACGTATATTAAATATGGAGTGTGCTCAGGGATCCAAAGGTTTGCATAAAGCACTGGGATAGCCAGCTGAAACAGTTACACAAGACTGGTTATTAATCTTAAATTTGACTTTTTCCCACACACTGTGAAGCACTTCTTTTCATTTGGGTCAGTCATTTCAACAATTTCAGAACTGAGACGGGGATAGCCCTATCAGTGATTTCAGTATGCTTCCATTCCATTGAACTTCCACATTCCGAACATTTCCTAATTAACGATAATTGTTTTAGTTTAAAGGGTGTCATCAACACAGATGGTCCATTCTGCACACAATGTTTACCGGTACTTACAACAATGGCAATAGCAAAGGCAGTCTTCTTCCCTATCTTTATGCTTAAGAACTGCCAAAGTGGCATGACAAGTATAGCCACAGCCTGAAAATATCATGAAATAATCCAGTTACAATAAGATGCAGGTGATACACTTATAACCAAATCAGGAAATGGCAAGTAGTTGTGTTCGATGTAGAGTATGGTCTTGACTGGGAATCTAACCCAAGACCTCGGATGCAACAGATGTTCACATTTCCACTCTCCCACTATGATAGCATGTCATAACATTACCGGTAGGTTTGTTTTGTATCTGTATATCCAAGGGATATCTATCATTGCAAGTTGTCTCTTTTTTTATACGGACCTTTGTAGGACAATTGCAAGTGGGAAGTTCTGAGCATGCTCTACGTACCACTAATGTGAATATACCAGTTGAAAAATGGGCACCTTCTTTTAGGGAGTGGGTGATATACAATGCCAGGTTTCCTTGGACGATCTGGAATGAGAAGAGTCAAAAGGCAAAATAACTTGAAAAGATGGAAGTGGGAGATTTGAAGAGATTGACTATGTTCTTTTAATTACCATGTAGGCCTATCTTGTCTCTCTTGCTGGAGACCATGAAAGCAATTCATCTTACATTGCGTCTTTTGGCTTTGGTCAGGTCAGGAAAACAGTGTGAAAAGGTGTGTGAATAAATGTGAACGTCAGTCTTACCTGAGTTCCCAATGAAACAAAGAGGAAGGTTAAAGTAAGCTTGACATATGGACCAAATGAGAAGACCATCTTCAAAGATCTGAAGAATGGTTCAGGCTTGTCTTCGACCACACCTGAAAGGGGATAAAATGTAGATTTTGGTGCCTTCCTTATTTATAGTTGGTTTTGATAACATGAACAGAAAATCAGACATTTGCTTGAATTCATCCCGTATCATGTGTTAATTCGGTCATACCTTTTCTCTCCTTCGTTCCAAAGAAAGTTATATAGATGCAAACGACATACACTCCAACGATAGCAGCTGAGGCATACATGTACGAATTTTTCTGGAAGAAAAAAATTGGAAAAATACAAGCCATAGAATCATCAATTTTTTTTCAGTTAGGCAACGGTGCAGCAGACTTTCATTCCAAAGAATGCAGAGAGATCTTCAAATGGCTCCTTTCATTTGACCTCTCTACATATACCGGTACCGGTACCGGATAGGTACAAAAGACTTCATTAGATATGAGGAGTTTATAACTCGAGAACATCAGCTACTTTCTCATAAGTTTGTGGTTTCAGTCATGTCAGTTGAGTTGCTTGGTCATACTGTAACTTCATTTTCGACAGCTGTTTGTTTTCTGTGCCAATGGCATCGGAGGAGGACGAATGTGTAAATATCATTTGAAAATGTCTTCATTCCATCTTACCTCAAGTTCGTAATCTTCATCTGTCACAGGTTCGTAGGGTGGTTTGGAAGCTCGGCGGTATGGGTTCACCATGGCTCCCTGGACGGCAACACCAAAAAGCAGACCAGTCACCTCAGCAACCATCCCTAAAAGAGGGTGAGTACCGGTATTCAAATAGAGTACAATCTCTTATTTATATGGGAAATATTGTGGATGTTCTGTATTGGGTAAATTATATAAATGTGAAATAAATCATTCTGAATGTTGCACACAAGTTCCCCTGCCCTACCAGATGGCAGCTGTTACTCACTGGATGCTGCAGGGCCATCCTACTCTTGCAGAAATATGTCACATATATTTCTGCTGTTGGTCTATGTGGTTGAACTTACTGAATGCTGTGCAACTGTCCCTATCCTTCTGTTTGTCACTGATGTACATGGTCAGTGATGTGTAAGGTACATGGACACACTGCAACATGATATAATATTGAAATATTTAGAAAACAAATTCAATCACGAAGATCTATGAACAGACGTAACAATGGCACTCTCCTCATCTGCTACATAAATTAAAGGAACATACTTCTAACTTCACTTTCATTCTTTTGCAGATCAAATGATGGTCTTGTTGAAGGTTTATTCCCACTTCGCCCCTTCCCATTTCGCCCCCTAACGGTAAATCCATTAAATACTGGTAGCTAACCCTAACCAATAACCATTAGGGGGCAAATTGGTAAAGGGCGAAATGGGAAGACTCCGTCTTGTTGAATGCCATCCTAAGAACCTCAGGTTATTTGGAGTCGGACCCCTACATTTAGTGTGACTTGAGGAGGGGAGTGGTTGTAAAGGCCCCGGGTGCAAGGATGGTTTAATGCAACCTCTGGGAGAACTGCCAAGCGGACAGGATGGATAGGGATAGGGTAAGGCCACTTACAGTTTCTGTCGTCATAAATCCACAATACATGAGCATGAAATACGCCAACTTAGCACCACCTGGGATATCAGGAGCATACCACAAGAAGAAGTAGAAAGCACATGAAAATGGAGGGGCAATCAGGATCCTGCAAAAGCACAATGTACAAGAAAAATACAAATAACAATGCCGGACCATCTTGACTAAAGCCTGCCACACACAAGTGCAATTCTCTCTCCGATGTTGCCTCCATAGGAGTTTTTTGTCTCAGCATCCTCTCATCG
Organism: Notospermus geniculatus; assembly: GCA_002633025.1. Classification (NCBI taxonomy): domain Eukaryota; kingdom Metazoa; phylum Nemertea; class Pilidiophora; order Heteronemertea; family Lineidae; genus Notospermus; species Notospermus geniculatus. The sequence continues at coordinate 158,748 of NMRB01000891.1, read as the reverse complement.
CACGTACGGTGCATCAGCTGCCGCACACGATTGCAAATCTGTCTCCTGTATATGCGGCATGATGTAATTCCGTCATGTTTGATCTGCGTTGGGACAAAAAATCTGCCTCTGATGACGATGACATCAGCACATAGGAGGCAAAAAATCTCCATATTTGGAGGCAAAATTGCACTCATGTGCAGCCAGCTTAAGAAGGGTTGTGACATCGCTCCGTCCTCCAACTACATGGTTTAGTCTTATGATGTAGCCAATACTCGTGGGGTCCCGGATGGTGTCGGAGAGGCGGTTCCTTATGTAGTCTTATGATAGGCACTTTGTTATGTTGTTATGACATAGCCAATTCCGTGGGGGGTTACAGGATGGTGTCGGACAGGTGTTCCGAAATTTTGCAGGCAGGTTATGTGGTGGTTATCCTGAACGTTATTCAAGGGGAGGAGCATGGCGAAGCCTTGATGGTCAGGATGGAAGGTGGGTGAACTGACATGAATTGTGATTCCATCTGCCGGCTAGTTTCTGTCGAGTCCGATTGTGAACAGGTCCATGACTTGTTGCACTACCTCATTCCCAACAAGACTCAATACCGCCAGGGAAAGATTCTGTTTTTTCAGCATGACTAGCTGGCAAATGGATTTTGGTGGTGGTCATGCAGGCACGGCAAAGCGTTCATTCACATGCAATGATGTAATAACTTACTGATTCAAATGTCATGAAGCCACAGTAAACAAGAAAGTAATAGCCAAATTTCCCCCCGCTGTCAGATATGTCTGGGACATACCACAAAAAGAAATAGGTGACACAAGCAAATGGCGGGGCAATCATGATCCTAAAATAAAAAGGGAAACCATACAAGTCACTTTTGTACCTCCACATCTTTGGAAGTAATGTCTTTCCAAGGTGTATCAACTGAAATTCAGAAAGTTTCTCTTCAAACCCCATCTGTTGGCCACTTGCTAATGGGTATCGGGGTATCTTCGTCCAGAGGGTTTCACTTTGATCCTAGCTCGGTTTAGGTGATGTTGCACATTCCACCACAAAGTATCAACTGCATCTTGTACAAAAGTGGATACATTTGTCTTTTGCTCAGAGCTGAGGAGGATTTACAAAGTTTGGCACTGATAGAGAAATATCAAGTCTCTTTCTTTTCATGGATTTTGGAACATTCAAAATCCCTCCATCGGCTTTTCAAATGGCCCAGTCATAGGTAGCAGAAAGATGCTCCCAGCTCGTGAAGGCTAACCATCTGCAGAAGAAAGCCAATCTTCATAATCATTTTTGACTGGCTTATTATTCGCTTTCAATGACAATAGTAACTGAATCTCACCATGGTCTCATCTTGCCAAACCTCGTATTAGTCCTGCTGACTAGATAACCCACTAAGGGATCTGTGATGGCATCCCATGCTTTTCCACTAAGGACAATCACCGACACATAAAATGGACTCAGCTGAAAAGAAATAGGAGAGGACATCAGTCTTGCTATTTTTTGATGGTTACATGATGAGATCCCATTCTGCTTTACCCATGTACTGACAGTTTGCCTTTTGACTTTCCAGAGTTAATGTTGGTCTCTTTCTGTAACTGAAGACACCTCTTGTTCTCAATGCGAGGTTCTGCTATGCTTTTTCAAAGTGATCAGTTTTCTCACTCATTACCTCAGCAACTTCAAGGAGAAAAACCGATATGAAGAATCCTATAACATTTCCTGTAGTCTGGTAGGGGAGCCCGCCAAGTGCGAAGCAAATCTTTCTCCAGACAGGAAGTGTTGGTCCATCATCCTGCTCTGGTTTGGTATCAGTCTCCTTCTCCTCCATCACTGGTCTTTGTTCTGAGTCCTGAAAGAAATGAAAAGCTGCTTTAATGTGAAAGTTTCTTGGCCCTTTCACTATATGCTCCCCTCCAATGGTAGGCGTGATTGGAACGCTTGTCAGGGCGATGTGTGTTTTTGGCTTCCACATGACAGCAGTCATGTTGATTCACCAGTCCATGATGTAGGCCTATGTTCTTTCTTTGATGTTGGTATATAGGGGCATGGAAGTATTATAAAGAGAAAACATTTACATTCCAATACCATACCCACCGACATAGTCTTTGATTTGTGACTGCTAAGACTGATTACACTGTTGTTGGCATTTATGGGTATCCCACTCCTCCCCCACACACTTGCAGCTGTCCATCAACTTCAGCAGCAAGCCAACATTCCAACAAATTCCACTCCAACCAACCAAAGCTATGACATCATGACATCAGTCATCAAGTATCAAAATATGGAGTTATATTCATCAGGAAGCTCTTCCCCGTCGACATAACCTGCTTATTACATGCCAATATCGCACAGGTGACAAATGATCATGTGGGGCAGGCCCCAGGCCTAATTAAGTCATCACTGACATAACTGATAATCTGACAGGACATGTCAAAACAAAAGCACATGGTTTTGTTTACATCACGTGACCACCAATGTCGTAAATTTTACGACATTAACCATCCAAATGGTGCAATTTATTTGGGCACAATTTATCTTATAATCGATATATCTTATATTAGTTACCACACTCTATCGAAAGAAGGGTAAAGATACATTTTGTATTGTCTAATAACTTTTCAATCACGCGAAAACACGTCGTTAACGTAAGTAGGAACTGTCCATAGACTCATGTGACATCATGGCGGCCAGGATAATCAGTTTGGATGTGAAAGACGTTCGTTTCCCTACTTCATTGCAAAGTGATGGGTCCGATGCCATGGTAAATACATCCTAGTTATTCCTTTATATGTGAAGGACATTTCTCATTGCTTGTGTTGACATGTTTTAGTTCGGCAATCGATTTTGCAGGGCTTTTCCCCGGTTGCCAGGCAAGGCACACTCTCTCTCATGATGGACTGCTGCTGCCAGTGCCACGCCCCCTTCGCCTTTTGAACTTGTTCAAGGGGCGTATCTGACGAGACCGTCCCTCTGATTTCTGAACATGCAAATGATGCATGGATGATGCAGTCACTATAGATCCATAGCGTCAATTGGGACCTTGTTTACATAAATGTAACGTGCATCACATTTTCAATCTCCGAGAATCAAATAGTGACAAGCGGTATACTACCAAAGCTGCACATCAGAAGAAAGAGGATTGCTCAGAGATTCTCTTCAATCACATTTTGATGCAAAACACATTCAGTATTAAGAGATATCGTACGCAGAAAGTCCCAAACAGGTTTGAAAGTTTCGCATTTTCAACTTCACAGCTGTATAAAACCGCGTAGTGCAAAAGTTTCTTCCAGAAACGATATTCATATGAAAGCGCCTGGCAGTCCGAACTCATTTTGGTACAGACATAAAAAATCAAAGACGTGATACTTTAGAAATTAATGATATTGTTGTCAAAATTTCGTCAATTTCAAGCCCGTTCATGGTCCTCCAGCAGGATGACGTGACAGCGTCACAACACTGTGCGCCATGTGACTTCCACTCCACGACGACGTCCATGACGTCATTCATGCCGTTTTGACAGTATGCGCACATGTTCATGATATTGGGCCTCAAGAACAAAAAGAAAACATTTTGTTTCACACAAATCATGTTAAAAGTATGATTTCTTTCCATTTGGCCCAATTGA
>NMRB01000891.1:133325-149908 GCA_002633025.1 Notospermus geniculatus | reverse complement strand
CCAGCTATTGCATTTCATGTACTTGCAGTCAACATCAGTCGTGGTGGATACAGGAGCAGCAGGAGTTATGCCACAACATGTACTAGTGTGTTCGAATATGACCTATATTTGTTGTACAGTTTGATTATGAACAAAATAAAACATTCTGGCTTTCAATTAAATGTGCATCTTACTGAGCTTTCTAATTCTAATTTTTAAAACATTGTGGCTTTCAATTAAATGTGCATCTTTACTGAGCTTTGTAATTCTAATGTTACACATCCATGACACCTTGATCCTCTTTATAACCTTGCCCATCGACCGAACTTTCTACATTGCCACTCAGTAATTCTCGATCATCAACTTTGCCTAATTTCTAAGGCATGTAAGGGCGGTCTTCAAATTGGCTGACAAGCCAATTTCTAGTTTAGATTGTGGTTTACGTTAGGCCACACTTTTTTTATTCTTTGGTTTACGGGCCCGCCGACGTGGCAAAATGCCATTCCGAAAAAAAAATAAAATTGGGAAAATCAGTTTGTTTTATTTCCGCCGAAGTTCAAATGAGGTCTTCTGAGAAAAAAAAACAATAAATGGAGTTGTTTTTATTCCCGCCGACCTTGATTTCAGCAGTCACGACAGCTAAAAATAAATAAATGAACTGGCGTATGCCTATTTCCCGGCAGCGAGGACGGAAAGAAGCAGAAAAGAGGCATTTATAAAGAATTTATTTGGTTTTTTATTTCCTCCGATTTGTCTAACTTGTCATTCTGAAGCTGAAAATGAAAAAAATGAACTGCACCGAAGTTTTTTTTTTATTTTTATTCCGTCCTCCGTACCTGGGCTCAAAATCTTTGTGCCCGTAAACCAAAGGATATAATAACCGTGGCCTTATTGTCAGACTACATTCTATATGTTGCAGATCAGATGCATTAACAAAGGAAGAAGCATTGGGTGAGTCCTGCAAAAATCACTGTATTCACCTCCATCAGATTCCCTGGGGGAATGGTCCCATATTCCGAGTTTCAATCTTGAATTTCCCTGAGTTATTTTCCCTGAACAGTTCCTTGACTGTGATGCAATGTGAGCTTTCTTGCAATGGAAATGTGGTCTTGACCCTCTGCTAACACTACCTGTAAGTCTCATCAATTTTCTCACTTCATTTCCAGAAATCTTAAGAAATGGACAAGAGGGAAAGCAGGAAAGAGGTATGAAAGTGTTTGATGTTTGATATAAAAAATTGTCTCCACTGAATATTGAATGTCCAGATTTTTGGCTGGTTCATCATCATGTCATCACCCAGTGAATCAATACTTTATAAGGTTACTGGTATCGTGTATTTTATAACTTTCACAGACTGCAAGCAGTGCCCATTTCGAAAGGCAACAGTTTATCCAAATCACCAGGATATAATTATGTAACTTGTCAGATTTATCACATACCGGTACATACATGTATTTTCTTCTGATTTTCAGAGGATGAAATGAAAAGGGATGGTTATCCAGCCTATACAACATCTGCTGGCTGGCTGGGCTACAGCGATGACAAGATCAGGCAGGTTGGTCTTTGATTTCCTCTCTAAGTCAGGAACCCGCAAAGCTTCAGCACTGTGAGGATAAGACTTGATTTTCACCCTGTTGGACAGCATAGAGGACACCGTGATGCAACATTGTTGCTTTGTTTTGCCACGTTTCTAGCATCTTACAGGTCTGCTGCTCACAGCACTGCCCTGTCAGGATAAAGACTTAAGTGGGTTCCCACAAATTATCTTGCAACAGAACTGAATGCATATATTGATGCATTATTGTTAAGGTGTTTTAGAAGCAATGTCTTTCACCTTAGAAACCCGATTTCTATTTCCATCATATGTTTTAGAAAGGGGCGCTTTAATTCGTTACTGTGTTTGTCATGCCAGTTTTTGGCTTCCAAGCCTGACACTAGTATTCTCAAAGTCTGTTGCTCCCTTTTCCTAAACCCAATGATATCATTTTCTCCTCTTACTGACAGCTCCTGAGGCAGGCCCAAGCTAAAGGATTCAAAAGGTGAGTTCTTCTTACGAGGCAGTCTATTCTGTCATGGCCTCCTCCACTTCGTTGTCAACATCGTTGTCATCAAATCTTAAAGTGTTTATGACTTGGCCGCAGCTCCTTTGGAAAATACATCCAAATTTGTAGGCGAATCGTGTTGCGCTTGAAGCCTTGTCCTCAAATTGTCATGTCCTCATTTACTGGTACATAAAACCTGGATTGGGCGGATGGCAAGGGATTCCCTTTGTTTGTCAGAACTTCATGACCTACATGTAAGATTGTCCATGTATCAGTTAATCAGTGGCTTAACTATTGCACGGATGAGAATAGGTCTACAGCATGTAAATTTATGTGTCATCTTCAGATTCAAGGTAAAAGTAGGTGCTGCCAACCCAGAGGAGGACATCCGACGTCTGCGTGTTGTGAGAGATGAAATCGGATATGATATACCAATGGTATGTGATTTATCTATGACGAGAGTACCGGGTAGTGTTGAAGCCTGGACATGCTGCTGTATGTATGTCCCAAATGTGGAGTGCACTAGTGCCATTCCTTGCATGCAGATATGCATAAAGGGCAGTCCATAAATGACACTAATGAAAGTTGCCCTTCCCTGATTGCAACTGTGTGAACTGAAGCTGTTTTTCAGTGCATAGGTGTTACTCTGCCTCTGGTACCTTTCTCTGGCCAATTGATTTGAAAATTTACATGGCGTGGAGAGATATTGTTAGGCTTTCTGATAAATATCCACGTCTTCACAGATGACAGATGCAAATCAAAGATGGGAGGTCAGTGAGGCCATCCGAAGGATGAAGCAACTTGCCGTATTCAAACCACTGTGGATTGAAGAACCAACAAGCCCTGATGATGTGCTGGGGCATGGTGAAATAGCTAAGGTATAAAATGAGTAAGATTGGTGGAGTTTAGTTCATGGTTCACCTTCTTTTCCCCAATTTTGTGTTGTACTTTAGGATTTTGGAAATGATGATGGTAGATTCACTCCTCCACACCAAAGGCCATCTTTGAATTTCGACACCACAAAACTGCAGACCTTGAGATTTCTTCCCGTGCGACAGAGCTGAGATTGTGGGTTTCCAGCTGTAAGTTTATTGCCAAACACTAATACGAATATTTACGTTTTCCAGGCGTTGAATCCACTTGGCATTAGAGTTGCTACTGGTGAACACTGCCAAAACAAAGTCATGTTCAAACAGTTTCTCAAGTCTGGTGCTATGCAGTTTTGCCAAATTGATGCCTGCCGTGTTGCTAGTATAAATGAAAACTTAGCCATAATGTTGATGGCCCAGAAGTACAACGGTAAGTAACTATTGCCATTTGAAGCACTATTGTTCAGTCCTTTTTACATGCACAAGTGGTCAAATGGCTGCCAGTTTATTTCATCCAGTTCCATTTACCTCACGGCACTTTTGTGTGGTCCCTATCTTCTTGATTACTGTTCGTGTTTTCAGATTTGCTGCTCTTTCGTTCAAACTCCTGAATTTTGAACTGACACAGAAACTGCTGTCTGTGCCTCCATTGAAAACTGATTGTGAACTCTCCCGTCTGTTTCAGTACCTGTATGTCCTCATGCCGGTGGTGTTGGCCTCTGTGAATTGGTACAACATCTCTCATTCTTTTACTATATCTGCATCAGCAGGACACTGGAAAATAGGTGAGCATAGCAACCTGACTGCGTCTTTTCTTGTGCTAGTGCTTGGGTGTCTTTTATTGCTTTTGATTAATGTGAACTTTATGTGCACAAAGAAGGAAGCAACGTTGAAGTCCTGGGCCATAGTGTCAATAAATCAGCGAATGAGTGAAGCAAGCAAGATTGAATTCCTAAGTCATTGTCATATCAACTGTCAGTCAGTAAATTAGCCCAGGTACATCTTGTGCCCAAATTAACCATTGGCTTCTGAATCATAAGGGACACACTCCGCGTGAGCTACTGCGAAACTAATGTATTAGGCCAGCCCTGCATACCATGATCTATAAATACACACAGTACACCTGCAGGGTCTATATTCGCTGTCCGCAGTGAAGTACGTCAGACTGCGGACAGGATTTTGCAGTAGCTCACGCGGAGTGTGTCCCATATGTGATGCTTCAGAAAAGTAGGAGGCTGTAATGTGTGTCATTCTTGGAGTGCTTAGGTTCATATTTTATCCATGATTCCACATTTCATTCATTTTCCTCTGCTTTCCTTTCAGAATGACTGAGTTTGCTGACCATCTCCATGAGCACTACAAAGATCCGGTCGTGCTGAAAAATGGTGCATATCAACTCCCCTTGGTAAGTTAGTTTGAATATTTTTGAAGAGATTGTTCAATGCACAGGAACCCTGCACGAAAGTATGAGCAAGTCAGAAGTACATGTACCACATCCCCCAAATGATATTGGTTTACTAACAACTCAACCTTACTTTAACGTATTGAGAAGAAAAAACCCTTATCATTTGGGGATTTTCTACACTATTGAATGCTAAGACCTTTGCGCCAGGTCCCTGTGATTCATTGTGCATTGGAAAAACTGGAGTGATTTTAGATGCTCCAAGAGATAAAGAAGATGAAGTTTCAAGAGTCTGGTTCTATGATGTCTGTTCGCGTGTATTTGTATCATACTGAAATTAAGTGTGATTTTAATTTATTTCAGGCACCTGGCTATAGCTGTGAGATGTTTGAGGAGTCTGTCAGGCAGTTTGAGTACCCCAATGGACCAGTGTGGCAGGAGTTAATCACAGAGGGAAAGGTTGCACGTCCAATAAAAATGTAATTATGACTGGCATTATCACTGTGATTCTTTTGTTGTCTTTCTATTTTGACTTTTGATGACCATACAAAATACATGTTGTTGTATTGGTGCTATCTAATTTTACTTGAAATCTTGTTAACGAAATGTTGAATTTGACATTCTCTGCTGTGTACTTAAACATGTTAAAGTTGTAGATGTACATTGTCAGGGTTGAGTGTGGGTATAGTCCGACGGCAACATCTAAGCGTGACCCAATGGAATCAGAAGTTAGGAAATTGATAGTTGGATTTTCTACGGACCTCTTATCACACGCGGCTCTTGAATAACCGGTGCACAGGGCGAACAGTCGGGGAACGACCACAAATGGTAAACAGGCATGATTAAAAACCGCAAAGCTCTGCCACATTACCGTACATGACTTCAGCATTCCATTGGGTCGCGCTTACATGTTGTCGGACTATGACAATCATCAAAGAGTCAGTGCAGTGTGTGTATGGTTCATTGAGATCATACTGATGGCTGATTCTTCCTTTAATAGCCGTACCTATACCTGTAGGCCTAGGCTTATAAATAACTGTCTCCATTTATCTAAGATTAGAGAATTTTACTATACTGTACACTGAATAGAAATTATTTCTTTGATAAAGATATTTTTGAAATGAAAATAAATTCTTGTTCATTTTTTTTGGAGAGAATACCATAAAATGCTTCAAAGGTCCCACCATATCCATACCTACCAGAATGGAGTGCATTCTGCCTTGTATGAAAAGCAGTTCCATGCCAGGGAAATTGTTAGACCTTGCATTATCTGACCAATTCAATGTGTCTGTTGCCTTGCATTTCTATTCTATCCCCCCTGAATATATTTCAGTGAAAACCCCAGAGATTTGCAAGCATTCTTGATCACTGCAAAAGGACATTTGTCGACATCCTCGGCATTTGGAGTACCATCACCAGGGGTGATCGCCACGATTTCGGAAAAGAGGGGGCGGCCCGTGCTAGAAACATTGAAATCTGTGGTGAATTTCAATAATTTGCTCCAAATTTCAGAATTTCAGTCAATTTTACAGATTTGTTGGCTGAAAGGGGAGGCACACACTGGGTGTGACCCCCTGCCCCGGGATCTGCGCCTGATCACCCTTAAGCCGTATCACGGACCTGTATACAGGTCCGTGGCCGTATCGATTGAGGCAGCACTGTGGACCACTACTGATAACCATTAGGACCTCATCCTTCGTTGAAATCTACTGGAACATTACTGAGGACAAGGGGGCATGACATGAAGACACTCCATAAGAGGTATGTATTCCACAACTAAAGCCGCCCATACACGGCGCAATATTATTGCACAATATGGGGCCCAAATGGGTGATCGTGTGCTTCTAGCACGATAGTTAGAAGAAAGATTGACAATAATATTGCTCATTGTGATCCTCATATTGTGCAATAATATTGATCGTGTATGGGCAGCTTAACAGCATTGCCATCCGGCGACAAGTCTTGTCGCCGGAGGGCAATGCTGTCGTATTCGGCAGAGGTGGAAATGAATGCCTCAGCTGACTAAAACGACAACAACGTCAGTTACAGATTTCATGATTTTTCTATTTTTTCTCATGATTTTTGGTTAAAATAAATAACTTTACTGCAATAAGATGCCGCTTAAGCTAGCTGCTAACCTTAACATGCTTTTCAAGGAGGCAGGGAGCCTAGGAGCTAGGTTTTTAGCGGCTAAACAAGCCGGATTTTCGGCAGTTGAAGTGTCATTTCCTTATGAACTCTCCGCTGAAAATGTCGCCTCTGCCAGGAAGGAAGCTGGTGTGGATGTCGTGTTAATTAATGGTCATCCTGGGAAGGGATGGGACCCAGGTTGGTGTACCGTATATAGATAACTCTTTAGGTGGTCTGAATATCAGAAAAGGAGAGGACGGTATTGTCCTTTTGCTTGTCAACATCTCTGACCATATCTGTGCATGCTGACAATCATGACAACTTGACATGTCGATGTCTGTTTTCATGTTCTGATTTGTCGGTGTCTGCCATGCTGTCAATAGACTATATCACTCCAAAAGAGCGCAGCACCTGACGGGTACTACAGCGTCACGACGTCCCGTACTCATTCCATGACATCTTGACGTGAGACGACGTCATGATCGCTGAAACAAGTGGAGTTTTTCGAGTGACGTCACCACGTTCAGAATGGGGGACGGGACGTCGTGACGCTGTAGGCCTAGCTAGCGACCCGTCAGGTGCTGCGCTCTATTAGTGATAGAGTCTATTGTCATGTCATGTGATGAGGTGTCGTGTAGATTGGTTGGGCTGCCGATTTCACCGATAGGTTTAAATAATTATTGAGATCGGTAGTGCTTGTCGTCCATGATGGTTTAGGCCTAAAGGCCTCCATACACTGAATGACAAACGTCGAAATTAGTCACTACAATTGTCCGTTCCAAAATACTTTTTGTGGAAATGTTCCATAAATGTTAAAATCTTCTCACACTTTTGTGGAGTATTTCAACATGTCACCACATCAAGTCTTGTCGAACTGACCATAGCAGCGACTAATTTCGACTTTTGTCATTCAGTGTATGGAGGCCTTTAGTCTCACTGAGTAACTGGGACTGTGACGCTGCGCTTTTGCTTTTGCAAACTGACATCTACACACATCTAGCGCGCATACAGGCAATATCGTCAGATATCATATCGTAGAAGAAGCTATGCCTGGGCGATATGGTTACCGTAACTATTTAGGCCTGTATCTTGTGATCATCCAAAAAGCAGCCGATGAAAAATTCACTGATTGATCTTGGAGGAATTATATTCATTCAACAAAACAGCAATCAATCATCATCGTCATCCTGACCAGACCCATCTGTAGGCCTATGTCTATACGCTAGCCATACAGATGGGTGCCATCTCTCATGCTATATAGGCCTACTCACCTTTTTTGCCTTTTGTGTTTTCCAGCCAAGATGCCGTCCTGTGATATGGGTACTGCAGCAATTCCGCACAAAATAGCAGAGTTTTCTGAAAGGTTGGAACACTCCATCAGATATGCCAAAGCACTAGGATGTCCAAGGTATGACTTCAGATGTTTACAGTATGCAAGATAAAATGCAGTTTTCTTGCTCAGTGTCGATGTACATGGACATATTTGTCCACGCTGAAAACTTACATGACGATTTCATTTGGAGATGAAGTTCATCTGAAATTGTAGGAAAAGGGAGATCACTGCAATGTTGAGGAGTCGGAAAGTGTGACAGCATAAAGACAGGAAGGCAAAACTTCTGGAGATTCAGACAGAGACTTTCCTTCTTTATCTGTGTTCGTGCCCATGCTGAGGTGTGGAAGTCTATATTGCTTAATAGTTAGTCATACATTGTACTCACAATAGAAATGAATTTCTTTGTTGTAGGATGCATATCATGGCTGGTACCAAGGCCCCACACATTATTGATACTGGGATGGAGGAATGTTACGTAGAAAACATCGAGTTTGCTGCTGATAGATTAGAGAAGGTATGTTACCGTTGCTTCTCTTATAAAACACATCAAGTGTTGGTCCACCAACGGTGGGATGTTGTTGTGTTGATGAAGAAAATGAGNATCTGTCGGTGTCTGCCATGCTGTCAATTGTCATGTCATGGGATGAGGTGTCGTGTAGATTGGTTGGGCTGCCGATTTCACCGATAGGTTTATTTAAATAATTATTGAGATCGGCAGTGCTTGTCGTCCATTATGATTTAGGCCTTGAGTCTCAGTAACTGGAACTGTGACGCTACGCTTTTGCTTTTGCAAACTGACATCTACACACATGTAGCGTGCATACAGGCAATATCGTCAGATATCATATCGTAGAAGAAGCTATGCCTGGGCGATATGGTTACCGTAACTATTTAGGCCTGTATCTTGTGATCATCCAAAAAGCAGCCGATGAAATATGCACTGATTGGTCAACTCCATGCAATCGCTTCATTCACCAAAACAGCAATCAGTCATCGTCGTCATCCTGGCCCATCTGTATGTCTATAGGCTAGACATACAGATGGTGCCATCTCTCATGCTATATAGGCCTACTCACCTTTTTTTTGTCTTTTGTCTTTTCCAGCCAAGATGCCGTCCTGTGATATGGGTACTGCAGCAATTCCGCACAAAATAGCCGAGTTTTCTGAAAGGTTGGAACACTCCATCAGATATGCCAAAGCACTAGGATGTCCAAGGTATGACTTCAGATGTTTACAGTGTGCAAGATAAAATGCAGTTTTCTTGCTCAGTGCGATGTACATGGACATATTTGTCCACGCTGAAAACTTACATGACGATTTCATTTGGAGATGAAGTTCATCTGAAATTGTAGGAAAAGGGAGATCACTGCAATGTTGAGGAGTCGGAAAGTGCGACAGCATAAAGACAGGAAGGCAAAACTTCTGGAGATTCAGACAGAGACTTTCCTTCTTTATCTGTGTTCGTGCCCATGCTGAGGTGTGGAAGTCTATATTGCTTAATAGTTAGTCATACATTGTACTCACAATAGAAATGAATTTCTTTGTTGTAGGATGCATATCATGGCTGGTACCAAGGCCCCACACATTATTGATACTGGGATGGAGGAATGTTACCTAGAAAACATCGAGTTTGCTGCTGAGAGATTAGAGAAGGTATGTTACCGTTGCTTCTCTTATAAAACACATCAAGTGTTGGTCCACCAACGGTGGGATGTTCTTGTGTTGATGAAGGAAATGAGTTTAAGACATGGTCTTCTGATCAGTGAGAGCTTTGGGGGAAATGTCTGTATTGGTATATTTGTCAGGCTGCATAGGAAAACCCGTCGCTGCCGCAGGAAAGTGTTACTTTAACACATTCCCCGCCATTGATGAGATTTTTCGTCAATTGCTTCAGGACGGTTCCCCGCCATTGACGAGATTTTCCGGCAATCGTAGTTACAGCCACCAAACGATAGATGGACCCACTGGCGATCTTGTCTCACTGTGCTTGCGACGATCTCATTGAACACGGCCTTAAAATACATGTAGGTGGAGGTTTGTTTGTATTGTAGTGTGGTTTAAACCAACATGGCGGCGCTCGGGAGGCGTTTTCTCCATTTTTTGCGAAAAAACGTGCATATTTGTGAAAATAGCAAGTTTTCTAAAGCTTGTGGAAAGAAAGTGGTTGGACTTAGAACAAAATGGTTTGTGGTGTCAGAAACAACGAGCTATGATCTTTCTATTGACATGTTCTTTGTTCCCATATTTCAAGTGATAAATTTTCTTTTGAAATTTGATAAAAATCGCTAAAATGCTGGCGCTGGCTAGTTACTTTTTAAAAAAATGCTGGCGGGGAATGTGTTAATGGCCTTATTGAACTCGCACATTTCAAAGGCTGTAAATGAATTTCATAACAGGTAAACGGCAGCAGGTCATTAGAACTACTTCATGAACTCACCTTCAAAAGGTAAATGTCCAATTTCAGCTCAAACACTCAGTACCTCAGGATGCTCAAGGCCATCTTCTGCTGTACATTTCTCTGAGAACATTTCAATTGGTCATTATTTCATGTAGTCCACGGCCTCTTCATGCTGTTAAATCGGTTTTGAGAAATTTCAAGAGGCTGCAAAAATCAAGCTGGTATCATATATGTCTTTGTAATATTGTAGTTGTTTAACCTTACATGACATGTAAGGTTAAACAACTACAATATTACAAAGACTCTATGATTGTAGTTGTTTAACCTTACATGTATGATTATTCTTTCACAGCCTTAGAATACATAAAGAAAATCAACCATCCCAATCTGAAAATGGAACTGGTAGGTTATGTTTTTGATTGCGTCAGCCTTGTTTTGGAATCTCGTGTTGCGTTTGTGGGGGACATTGACAAGTTATCCAGGATTCAAACATGCAGAGCTTGTCAGCGTGGCCTTCAGTGAACCTTCTTCAAACTGTTCTTCCCTCTGTTGTACCTACCGAGGGGCAAGAAAGGTCCTTGTGGACTGCAGCTTGCCGACTCTAGTTACAATATCTAAATGATTGCTCCCTGGAGGCAACAACTTTCGTTTTCTTCCATTATTTGAATAAATATGTGCAGTGGGACATCCGATGACAGTTATTTTGCTGAATCGTCTTAACTGTATTCAGTTTGTGCCTGCTGTTTACCTGCATAAAATGTGAACACTGATCATCTTCTACTCGTATTCCAGGATATCTTTCACTTGCAAATGACCGAAGGTTGCCTCACGAAACATATAGACGAGTACCTTCCTTATACTGGACATGTCCAGATTGCTCAAGCTCCTGGTCGCCAAGAACCTAATTCGTACGGTGAAGTCAATTATAAATATGTCCTCGACTATTTAGAGAAGGCTGGCTATGAGGGATATGTTGGTTTGGAATACAACCCAAAAGGTGAGAAAGTGAAAGTATGGTGCAAGGTGATGTTTTGAGGCATTACAGAATACCTCCTATTGTGCTCCAAAATGGCAATAATAAGGTCAGGGAGGTGTGGTATTGCCCGGGACCAGTTTCTCCTTTGGTGATGTTCAGCATTGCTGACCACACAAAAGTCTGTTGAGATATCTTCGAATCAGAGGTTCTGACACCAACACATTACATGTATATGACAATGTTGGAGGAGCTGGATCCTAGTGACAAAGCCAAGTCTCTAGAACCTTACAACTGAGATTTTGGTGCACATTATTACGCTGGTGTCCAGAAAAGTTTCTGGGAACATGAGGGGAGCCAAGTCAGCTCACCACTTGATCCTTTTAGACTTGTTGGGAACACACTGTAACAGGGCAGTTCCTTGACTGGTAATAGACAATATCACTCCAAAAGAGTGCAGCACCTGACGGGTCCAGCGTCATGACGTCCCGCACGTCATTAGCTCACTGGGGTGAGCTATTACGATGGTGCAGCGTCCGTCGTCCGTCGTCGTCGTCGTCGTCCGTCGTCGTCGTTGTCCGTTAGCAAGAACTACTTCATGAACTCACCTTCAAAAGGTAAATGTCCAATTTCAGCTCAAACACTCAGTACCTCAGGATGCTCAAGGCCATCTTCTGCTGAAAAAGACAGCTGTACGTTTCTCTGAGAACATTTCAAATGGTCATTATTCCATGTAGCCCATAGTCTCTTCATGCTGTTTAATCAGTTGGTTGTGACATTAGAAATTTCAAGAGGCTGCAAAAATCAAGCTACAGTTGTATGTCTTTGTAATATTGTCGTTGTTTAACCTTATGATTATTCTTTTACAGCCTTAGAATACATAAAGAAAATCAACCATCCCAATCTGAAAATGGAACTGGTAGGTTCTGTTTTTGTTTGCGTCAACCTTGTTTTGGAGTCTTGTGTTGCATTGACAAGTTATCCAGGATTCAAACATGCAGACTTCGTCAGCGTGGCCTTCGGTGAACCTTCTTCAAGCTGTTCTTCCCTCTGTTGTACCTACCGATGGGCAAGAAAGGTCCTTGTGGACTGCAGCTTGCTGACTCTAGTTACAATATCTAAATGATTGCTCCCTGGAGGCGACAACTTTCGTTTTCTTCCATTGTTTGAATAAACATGTGCAGTGGGACATCCCATGACAGTTATTTTGCTGAATCGTCTTAACTGTATTCAGTTTGTGCCTGCTGTTTACCTGCATAAAATGTGAACACTGAATCTGATAATCTTCTACTCATATTCCAGGATATCTTTCACTTGCAAATGACCGAAGGTTGCCTCACGAAACATATAGACGAGTACCTTCCTTATACTGGACATGTCCAGATTGCTCAAGCTCCTGGTCGCCAAGAACCTAATTCGTACGGTGAAGTCAATTATAAATATGTCCTCGACTATTTAGAGAAGGCCGGCTATGAGGGATATGTTGGTTTGGAATACAACCCAAAAGGTGAGAAAGTGCGGTATGGTGCGAGGTGATGTTTTGAGGCATTACAGAATACCTCCTATTGTATTGATGCTCCAAAACGGCACTTATAAGGTCAGAGTGATGTGGCATCCCCATTGCCACGATCCATTTTCTCCTTTGGTGATGTTCAGCATTGCTGACCACACAAAAGTCTGTTGAGATATCTTCGAATCAGAGGTTCTGACACCGACACATTATATGACAATGTTGGAGGAGCTGGATCCCAGTGACAAAGCCAAGTCTCTAGAACCTTACAACTGAGATTTTGGTGCACATTATTACCCTGGTGTCCAGAAAAGTTTCTGGGAACCTGAGGGGAGCCAAGTCAGCTCACCACTTGATCCTTTCAGACTTGTTGGGAACACACTGTAACAGGGCAGTTCCTTGACTGGTAATAGACGATATCACTCCAAAAGAGTGCAGCACCTGACGGGTCCAGCGTCATGACGTCCCGCACGTCATTTCATGATGTCTTGACGAGAGACGAAAAAGTTGCAGCCCGATCGGACATCTAATATGGCCGCCAGGTGGCATAACCCAAAAATCATCAAAGTCTTTTCTGGGAATGACTTGACGCAGATTGCTCATAACTGATATGTACCTCCCTCTGTCATTAGACTATTATGTCCAACCCAGTGAGCACATGGTCCATGGACCATTTCATTTTTATGATGTCTTGACGAGAGACGAAAAAAAATCAAATTATTTCCTGACGTCATGATTGCTGAAACAACTGGATTTTTTTCGAGTCGCGTCATGGCATTCAGAAATGACATGCGGTACGTCATGACACTGGAGCTGTCAGGTGCTGCACTCTATTGAAGTGATATCGTCTATTGGATTGAACCTAAACCCTCGTTGTGACCAGTCCAGTGGTCAACCTCGGTGCTATCAACTCAAAATGTTAACTCATGTATCAATTTGTATTCTTTCCTTACAGGTGATACTGTTGAAGGACTCAAGTGGATCAAAGAATTGGGCTTGTCGTTGTAATGATTCGGTCTGCTGCAATGATTCCGTCTGCTGCGATGATTCAGTCGGCTGCATGATTCCGTCTGCTGTGTGATTCCATCTGCTGCGTGATTCCCTCTGATTCTGTTACCTGCGGAGATAAACTGATGCTTCTTGGATTTCGTGCAATGTTTGGAACGGCAGCTCCTTATCCGTCAGCGGTGTCGTGGCGCAAAATTTTGTGAGGAAGTTGTAAAAGTAAGTTGATTTTTCCTCTTGTGAATCCAGATTTCAGCTTCCTGAAGGTCACCTCTGCTGATGGCAACACTTTACCTATACACCAAATTTCAAGTTTGTAACCCAAGCGGTTTAACCCATGTTAACGACGACGGACGACACACCATGAGAGAAGCTCACCTCACAGAGGTGAGCTAAAAAGTCATGTCTGCTAGTTGTGTCGTGGAGTAAATCTCACTGAGATCTCACTGGTACGGGGACGTTTTGAGTGGGTCATTTTGACTGGAGTTGCTGGGACATTTTGGCATTGGGACTTTGACTGGCTACCCTTCGTCATGTCAGGAACACTCACATGGATGAGATGGTGCTACTACCTGTGTCTGTGCACATTTTGCCAGTACGAACATTCTGTTTTTTCTTAGATGTTGCATATTTAGAACATTCCTTCTCTTTGTTTTCCAGACTGCCATTACCGAACAGACCTAAAAAAACTTGAAGCGGACTCCGAAACCATCCATGATGTCAAATGTCTTTCTTGTGGAGATCTCTGCTAGCACAGGACTCTGTAGAAATTCTTTTGGAGATCTCTGCCAGCACAGGACTCTGTCGAAATTCTGTGGAGAGGACACTGTCGAAGCTCTTGTAGAGATCTCTACCATCGAAATTCTTGTTAAGATCTCTGCCAGCACATGACTCTGTCAAAATTCTTGTGAAGATCTCTGTTGGAATTCTTGTTAAGATCTCTACCAGCACAGGGCCGAAAAGAAAACGCCTGTGGTATTTGTGGTGTTCTAAAAACAGGGAGGAAGCCTCTTTTGAAAGCAATAGACGACATGGCTCAGCTCAGACAAGTGCAAAGTGAGATTGAGCATCAATCCAGAGAGAAACTAAAAATGTTCAAATGTGGGGAGATTTCTTCTCCCTGGCTACAGGTGCGTCAGTTTAGTCTGTGGAGAGGCTTGGGCATTGTCAGAAACTTCCTTCGGGCCGTAGAGTGGATACCTAAGACGGTAGGCAGCCTGGTGAAATCGGCTTGATATAGGAGGAAGCTTGCAATGATGAGTTCAGGTCTTTCGATTATACTTCAGTGTTGATGTTTAACTCTTTTAGGGTGCAGTGAAAATATAATAGAAAGGCCTTTCATCATTGGAAGTTTCAGCGAGATTTGAGTAGGTGAAGTAACTCATTCAGTCATCATTCAAAGCTCCCTCCTGATGTACATGTGTTGCTACACGTGTATATCAATCATGACCCCAATGAGGAAACCAGGTGAGGGGTGGAATTGGATAGGGACTGGGACATGGAACTGTGTTAAAAACAATACAGATCCATGTGTATCTGTTGATACTCCCAATGCTTCTACCAAGCAGGTCCTAGCACAAGTTGCTTATAGCCGCGGAGTAATGGCGTTGGTAGCGTCGAGATGTTGGCTCCAAACACTGTTCACGCCTATTGGGTTTAGGGCGGACTCACGGATAAGTTTAATGGGATAGCCCCATGACAAAGTCCAGTGCCTCAGACTAACTGCAGAAGAAATACTTCCTCACGTTTGATAAGCACAAAATTTGGTATAATCAAAAATAGACATCTATTTCTGGTATAATCAAGAGGCATTATTTGCTCCACCGAGGTCAAATTTTTGGCATAATTTGTTTCTATTACATAATTCTTGCGCTCATTATTAAAGTATTTTTGTTGTTAGAGGGCAGAGAAAGGGAAAAGTCCACCTCCCCTCTCCATCTTCCTCTCTGATTTTCAAGTTTTTATATGCCCGCCTCCAATATGAGGTGTACCATATTGCCCACCTCAAATAGGAGGCATTAGCATCTCTTTGTCAGTCAGTCTATTAAGGTCCAAAGAGAAGGCAAGCACAAAAATCGACACACAATATACATGATAAATAAAAAGTCAATTTCCAGAATGTTTGCGAATTTTCGACCCCAACCGGGGTCTTCTTCAGGCTGGAACTTTACAATCCGAAACTCTAGAACAGACTGTTCTAGAGTTCTAGAGTTTCGGATTGTAAAGTTCCAGCCTGAAGAAGACCCCGATTGGGGTCGAAAATTCGCAAACATTCTGGAAATTGACTTTTTATTTATCAGTCTATTAAGGTGGTGTGTTTGTTTTGCAACTACAAACGGGGCCAGGTCATGAACTGAAATATAGTAGTCTTTGTATACCGGTAGATTGTTTTCTGACATTACAATTTAACTACACCATGTTGGCTCGCACAGGAATTAATCGAAATCTGTGGACACCTCTGCTAGCATAGGGAGGACTCTGTCGAGGTTCTTGTGGAGATCTCTGCCAGCATTGGACTTTGTCGAAATTCTTTGGATATCTCTATAGCAAGCAAAGGACTCTATATCAAAATTCTTGTGGAGTACTCGCCAGCATACGACTTAGCTGAAATTCCTAGTGTGGAGGACTCTGCCAGCACAGAACTCCATGGCAATTCTTGTGGATATCTCTGCCAGCACAGGAGCCTGTCGAAATTCTTGTGGAGATCTCTAGCATATGACTCTGAGGATCTCTGCCAGCATACATGTAGGACATTCTTGTGGAGGACTCTGCCAACACACAAGTTCATAGAAATTCTTTTGGACATCTCTAGTAGCATTGGACTCTATTGAAATTCTTTTTTGGAGATCGCTTAGTATTCTCAAGTGTAAGTCAAATATATATAGCCTTAAAAAAAGAAAATACTTTTCCATTGGCACTTGTACTTGGCAGCAAACTACATC
>NMRB01000891.1:109421-131123 GCA_002633025.1 Notospermus geniculatus | reverse complement strand
TGGCTCATTTGGTGACACAGAAAAGAAAACTGCCAGTCAAATAAGTTGCAATTTTATAGTGGAAATAATTTTGAATCTAATGAGAATCACCATATCAACATGTTTTCGTTAAAGGACCACTGTATTGCATCTTTCTGTCGACAGCCGGCGCCGCCGGCACCATGCTCCAATACTTTCCAATACTTTCGCCCCAGTGTTGGAGAATGTATGATTACAGCCTCGGTCACCCAGCCGCTGGGGATCGAACAAGTTTGTGTAGCAGTACTGCGGAACGAAACGGCTGGCTGCGCGAGACTAGTTGTATGTGGTAGTTTACCAAGTCGTTAATAGAGGTCTCCCCCTTAACGCGGGTAGGTGTAACGCAGGATTGGGAAGCAATACTGTGGTCCTTTAATTCAGGAACATCCTAGAGGAAATGTACCTTGGTGATAGGACCACTGGCAGCAGAACTAGCACTGGCAGTCCTCGTGCTCGCGTAAGATGTTGTAGAATAACTGCTGACGCTGCTACCACCCGAGTGAGACCCTCCAGGGCTGCGAGGTACGAACGTCGCCATTGACTGAGACACGCCCTGGGCAAGGATGAACTGTTCGCGTAATTCGAGGTTGGTTCGGCCTTTAGCTGGAAAGAAATGGAAACGGATATGTAAGAATCTTTTGGAACAACCAAGTAGAGTTTCAGAAAGCTTTCTCATGACCAGTAAGTAAACTGTGCACATCTACCAAGCTCACATGGATTTGCCAATGAGAAAGTTAGAAGTTGAGATTACTTTTTGGTTAGATGATGTTACCATAGATTTGTAATTACATGTATCTACATATTTATGTTTCCTAGTAGTCTGTATGTTGGTCCCTTGTCCACAGAGGTGACCTCCCATTATGTGTTGGGGCTCCTCATGTAGGCCTATTACGAGCTGCTCTGTCATCCTAATTTCAGAAAGCAACACTGCTTTTACATGTACTTTCACCTAGTCCACACTTGTCTTTAGGAGAACTTCAGAAAAGTTCAAAACCACCACCAGACATGCATGGTTTCAAAATAACTTAACCAATCACCAAGAGATATTATTTTACACACGGCAACATAATTTTTATTGAATTTCAGAAATAAAATGCAATCTATCATAACTCAAATATGATCAACTGATGGCATAAAGTCTGCAAAATCCACTTGTGTGGACTATTCTCAAGCAGTCACGATGATTCCATCCCTCAAAACTGTACTCATCAGCAATACATCAAACTACAAGTGCTCTCCCTAATGCTGGCTTTCTTAACGAGACTTGGAAGAGCATTGGCACTCTTGAACACTCACTTTGCCATACTCAGTAACTGGAGAGAGCTACATGTAGACACTAATAGATCACTTCCGGAGATTACCGGTACCAAAAATATATAACACCATATTTTTGCCGGTACAGTCTTGATATTCTTGAAAAGTTTGTCAAGAGTTCTGAGTTGAAATGGACACAGGAACTGGTTTAGAGATCAATAGGAACTGGTTTAGAGATCAATTTTAGAGGTATGGAATCACCATGGATGGATGCATTCATAAAATTGCAGGTTCTTCACACAAAAGCGATCTCATTGAAGTCACTGGCAATGAACAAAGTTGGGAAGGTTTGGCAGTTTGGTTGCAGGACATTCATGATCGGCAAGTTGAAAGTTATGATCGGTAAAACGTTGCAAGCTAGAGGGATGCGAAGGATTTATAAAGCAACACATGGGATGCTCATGAGAATGGATGACCAGGTGTTTTGTATTCCTAGGATTCTGCCTATGATGTGTTTTTACAATGATCTTTTGGAAGAAGATTTAGGTTTCAGAATGGAAGCGCACTTTGATGATGAACGAGTAAACCATATTTCAGATTGTCTGTCTGTTCTGTTAGTACCAAGATGTGTCTGCCATACATGCTAAATGAGACCACTGTATACATTCGATAGCCTACACACACTGAGGGTGCACCTAACAGGTAAAGAAGACAGCAAAACTGAAGAACAGTCAGGCCGAGTTCGTTCAGTGTACGAGTTCAACACGAGTTATCCCAGAGAATGCCATTGGCACTGATTTCTAACGAACGAGAGTTGTTACTCAGCCAAGATGGCAGCGGTGGAAAAAAATGTAACTGAAATCATGTTGAATAGTTCGAGTTCTTTGGTAACCCAAGTACAAAGCATGGACAGTAATGACAAACGGCATCATCCAGTTAGAAATTTAAGAAACGAACTCGTCCACAGTTACATGCTTGCTGTACAAGTGTCATTATTGCTATCCACTCAAAAGAAAATGGAAGAAATTAAAACGCCAGCTACACATCGATTTAAAAGGACAGCGTTAGTGATTGACAGAACATCAACTCTGAACAATTTGCCTCTGATTTTGGTATTTTACCCATCAGGTGCTGCCCTGAGCTGTTGTGATGTAGGCTATCACGCAATTCACGTATAAACAACTTGCAAGTCCAGGGATTCAACATGCGAAGGGCTCATCCATCAAAGGGACTCTATTGGTTTTCTTTCAGCTGTTTTCCCCACACTACAAATATCATCAAATAAGAATAACGTGGTTCAGTAGTTCTAATGTGGTTCAGTGGTTTTTACGGAAGCCCCACTAGCCTCTGAGTTTCCAAGAGAGTCCCTCGAGGTAGACAGTTTCAAATCACTGCATACCTGCTTGAGGGATTGCTGCCAGGATTCTGAGATACATTTGTACAGTGTCAAACTACTGGTATCATGTGATGGCATTATTCTGATCACATATCCCAGGCCATTCACAGAAGAAAACACTGAACTTCAATCTCCATCAAAAGCAACAATCCCTCAAGGATACAGGTACACAGAACCTTCTGATCATTTTTGCATTCCAGGGCGTATATTATGTACAAATGCTCCACAGCAGGCAGAATGTCTTTAAATATTACAATGTTAGTGTTGCATTGCATGAACTGTAGGTCTCAGAATCACTGGTCCCCACCCTGAAGACAGAACTCATCAAACCCAAGTAAGAACTGTGGGGCAACTTAAGAATCCTACTACAGAAGACTGAACACCCAGGTGAGAAATCAGAAATGATTCCTCATGTGGTGACTAGTTCATACCAAGGATTTTGTGATCTCAAGTTGCATTTGAAACCCAGGAGGGGATGTTGCTTGGGACAGGTGGCGGACCAAGTAGTCCATCATCCAATGCCCAATTTTGCCAAAGAATTTTGCTGCGAAATTTTATTCCAACCACCGTAGCTTTAAAGTGTTAATGGATGATGCAATGGATGCAAGAATTTGGTTAGTCATTCAAAGGCAAATCACTCGAGAACATATTGAAAGTTTCCTAGAAAAAAAAGACAAATTCAGATTAATTGATGCACTTTTTCATGCCAATTCTGCATTCTCAAAAAAGTGTCAAGAACACCTACTGCGAGCGGCAAAGAGTCGGCGCCGTAAAAATTTTACAAACCCCAAGAAAAAAATTATCGAATTGAAAAAAAAATTGCAAATGTAAATATTTTTCATCAATGAGCTCTATGGGCCACCGTAACTGCGAATGCGACAAGCACCATTAGTTATGCGTCAACGACTTCGCGTACGAATAAAATAATTTTGTGTTTGAATCACCAGCGTGGAACTGTAGGTCTCAGAATCACTGGTCCCCACCCTGAAGAGAGAACTCATTAAACCCAAGTAAGAACTGTGGGGCAACTTAAGAATCCTACTACAGAAGACTGAACACCCAGGTGAGAATTCAGAAATGATTCCTCATGTGGTGACTAGTTCATACCAAGGATTTTGTGATTTCAAGTTGCATTTGAAACCCAGGAGGTGATGTTGCTTGGGAGAGGTGGAGGACCAAATACTCCATCCAATCACCAATTCAGTCAAAAACGTTTCTGCGAAATTTTATTCCGACCACCGTAAGAGCTTTATAAGTGTTAATGGATGATGCAATGGATGCAAGGAGAATTTGGTTAGTCATTCAAAGGCAAATCACTCGAGAACATATTGAAAGTTTCCTAGAAAAAAAAGACAAATTCGGATTAATTGATGCACTTTTTCATGCCAATTCTGCATTCTCAAAAAAGTGTCAAGAACACCTACTGCGAGCGGCAAAGAGTCGGCGCCGTAAAAGATGATAACGGCAGCGCCGCCATACACCCACTGCGAAAGTAAAAAGGGAATAAATTAGTTTATTTCCTATCTCTTTAAGAAAGAAAGCCTGTGCTGAAAAAATCTTCAAAGGTGGTGTGTCTATCAGGGTAAGCTAAAAAGGAATAGCTGCAAAAAAATGAAAACAGAAATTAACGAATGAAGGATGCTGATCTTACGATACAGAAGGGATCATAAAATAGTGTGTGCAGATTTAGCATCATGTCTTAATTCAAAACATTTATTCCGCTTAAATCCCTCAAAAACCTTTTACTTTTTGTTCACTGACCTTTTGCTTTTGTTTGTGAAGGTACATAGGTATTTAGATATTATTTTCTAGCTCTTGAATGAATGCTGTTGTTGTGCATGTTGTTGAGAATGTTTGTTGTTGTTCATACTGTAGTTGTTGTTTCAGATTAATTTATGCTCTTTTTCATGCCAATTCTGCGTTATCAAAGAAGTGGTGCACAATTACTGGTAGTGGTAAAAATTTGGCGCCGTAAAAAGAGTCCGATTCTTGCAATAACAACTACATGTAGTTGTTTATGTCATCATCACTGTTTGTTGTTGTTGCACACGATTTGTTGTTGTTGCACACGATTTGTTGTTGTTGCACACGATTTGTTGTTGTTGCACACGATTTGTTGTTGTTCATATTTGTTGTGCACCAGAGTGAAGCTGATTGAATACATTGACATGCCAGAGGGGTGGATGTACACAAACACAGATGCCACAAACGACATGATTCTTCCCATTCAAAATATACCCACGTCTTCGCGATCATTCCGAAAGAGCAACACATTTGAAACAATCAGGCTGTAAACAGTCCACTGGATGCGGCAATGAGATCAAAACGGGTCGCACACAAGTGCAATTTTGCCTCCAACTATGGAGATTTTTGCCTCCGACGTGCAAATGTCATTGTGTGCGGTGGTTGGAGGCAGAGGCGGAGATGGATTTTTTTGCCTCCAACACAGATCAAACATGTCGGAATTACGTCACGCCGCATCTACAGGAGACAAATTGCAATCGTGTGTGGCGGCTGACGCACCATGTGCGGTGACATGATGCTGAGACAAAAGACTCCAATGAAGGCAATGTCGGAGATAGAATTGCACTCGTGTGCGGCAGGAAGAAATGGCCAATGAGCACCAATCGGATGGGATAGTGAAATGACCCGGGTGGTACTCATTCTAATTTGTCAACGGCGCATTGCCATCAGCCAACAGACGATGTCAACAGTCCTGAAAAGCCAAGCTCAGAATTTTAGAAATCTAACCTCGTGCGCTATGTTAGGCCTGAGCATTTGTAACAGTGCATGAATTTTCTCCGTGTTCTGAGCTTTCTCCCTACAGGAAAAGAACGCCTGGTATTAGGGAATGACACCAAAAAACAACACTGAAAATGAATGAATCAAATCTTTTCTATGACAATGGAGGTGGGACACTCCAAGCAGACAACATAATAAGGCGCATCTCCACGTGAGACTTTTCTTGTGAGAGTTGGTCAGTTGGGCACTTGTTTACGTCATCGGTCTCAAGTCGTACAGAAACCAACCATTTGCGAGCCAACTCACACCAGAAAACTATTACGTGGAAGAGCACCTTCAGTAAAGAAATTAATGTCTATCACTCTATTCATGATCATTGGAGTTCAAAACAATTAAGTTGGGAACCTAACAAACGACGTATTTCTGTAGGTTTAAAATGATCTGGTCAAAATTTTCATTCTTGGGGAGGTATTATCAAACCCGTTCCATTTCATTTTACTATCATGGCAATTGAACAGACGCCATTGTTTACATCAGAGGTTTGTACATTCTGAAGGTAAGAATCGCCACGGTTACACACAACACAACAACAGCACAACACCAGAAAGTGCATTACAATGATACTAATGAGCAGTTGACACGGGCCACGATAACTTATGCTGGGAATTCATTTTTGCAAGTTTTGGCACATGTTGCTAGGAATACTCAAAATTAATGTTCAATGCAGAGGAAAATATTTGTTTTGGAAATCAATTACAAACTACATAGAAATCTCAGGGTAACAGCTAGAAAATGCACGCTTCTCATTGAGAAATTGATCATTCAGATTAGCAGGAAATATTGAAAACCATAGATCACTGAAGATCATTCACGCAGGGAATGATGAAGGCTAAGTTCTGTTTCCGCTTGATGTGTGGGGAGTCGATTAAAGATTCCTCATGAAATGATCCAAGAATACCAAATTTCGATAAAGTGCAGTGTGGAAACATTGATCTACTGATGATAATGATCTAACAACCATAACGACAGAGAAACTGTAAGCTACTCCAATGGACAGAGTGCTGTGGTGGACAGACTACCAAACAGTGTGCTTTGATGAAATTTACGCACAACAAGTTCACTACAGTAGAAACGTTGATTGTGCAGAGACAAGAAAGCAGAAGATGACAGAATCTCCCAAACTACAACCGTATAGAATGAACTGGGCAGGTTGGTGTTGAAAGGGCCATAACACCAGAACAACGTGTCGTGTTGTGAAGTGTGATCAGGCTGCTGTATATTTGCTGAGCCCACAGATTGGCTGCAGAGATGGCATTGACTTCAAGATGTCCTGCACGGAAGCATCTACAACCAAACCATGGACTTTCTTGACAATGTATATTCTGTCGGTCAGAATGGTATTGCGCTTAATCTGGAACTTTTTATTGTTAAGATATTTTGGGTGTTGTTACTGAAATATTTTAGTTACCATTCCAGTTTTAAAGTGTAGCAACAAAGAACTTGATCAACTGGCATGTCATCCTCTTCAACCCAATATTATTGTGATTTCTATGTCCCCCTCGGGCAAACCTAGCCACAATTTGGGAGAATGTGCATGGAGAATCACAACTCATGAAGGGTAGGCCTAGGCCTACGCGAGAGTGAGGTTTTGCGACACAGGGAGTTGAAACAGACAGCTATGTATCATTAGAATTCTTCCTAAGCCTAACATTGCTAGTGATAGTTGACTTGTGAGAATTCGGTTATACCGCTAGCGGTCAGCCACCAGTCGGACGACCCTAGGTATTCCACTGCAGTCCAAAGCCCTGTTCAACACTTGCTCTCCCTGAAATTTTAAGTAAATTTTAAGGGAGGATTTTATCTCACATTGAAAGCGACACCATGAAGATGGCAATGATTAACAACATACAGTACGGTATGTCTTCAGGAACGACCCCAAAGCTTCATGCCATTGGAATAAGCAAGGAATACGATCGCTAGTTTTCGGTTTTTAAGTTGTTTCGTAGACAAGTTTTGTGAAAGCTCTTTCAAATTCAGCAGCTTGAAAGTCCCTCTTATTCATCTTTCATCATTTTTCTTGCAGGATCAGGCTTTGTGGGATCTTATTGTGGAGGACAGGGCTGTTGGGAGATGACAATGCAAATGTGGCGATGACTAAATGGACATGATATGGCAGCAACAACACTAACATAGAAATTCTCAGCATCTGGGTGAAGATCAGTTACTGTATACAGAGTGCACGATGTCTGGGGCATCTGCTTCCAAGCTGGAAGCAGCTCCACCAAGTGGGTGAACACTGAACAACATATTTTTAATTGAGGATACTGCTGGTACCTCAACGTGAAAGGATTGAAAGGGTGCACCAATGATTTTAAATGAGAGCAATTTTTTTCCCTTCGGTGTGGTTTAGATTGAAATCAGAATGAATTTCACTGCATCTATTTTTCGATCCTTTCAGGTTCAGAGGCAAACCAAGATCAGGTTCAAGGTCGTTTCCTGAGGCAAAGGTCAAGGTCAGACAAATAAATTGTAGTCTATTGGTCCTAATTCAAAGGCTGCAGGAAGATTTTAGTTATTTGTGCCCTCTTGAAAGTGGCACCTCATCACATTTTTTGAGTGGTAAACAATATACCGAACCTTTCACAACAAACGACCTTGAACTTCAGGCACTTTGGAGGTCACACAATAAACACTGAGAAAATGTTAACAATATGAATACTAACGCCACTGTAATCTATTGGCTACTCTACCTAGACCTCCGGAAAGGGGAATAAACCGTTCTATGTGTGCGGAAAAGAAAACAGGCACTACCAGATTACTAGACGGCACAGAAGGGCACACTGTGCTCACGGTTACCATGGTAACAATAAAGCTGACCAACATTAAAACGAAGGATCAACAAGATTTGCTGACACCTTTATCAGAATATTCTGCCCATTTGGGATTCTCAGGAAAATACTGAATGTTGCATCTTGGCCAAATAACTCAAACGAATTCTCAAATAATATCAAAAGTAAATACTGGCATGCCTGACATAATATTAAATTACTCAATATGTCACAAATCACATGCCATCTGCAACTTATCAGCCGGCAAATTACTGAATTGCCTGAACGTTTTTTTTGCATCACACAAATCGAAAAATGTTCGAGGCATGTTCAAAATTCAGCTGAAAACTACACTTGCTGAAAAAAAATTGTTCAGGTTAAATCATGAAAATGTTTGCCCAAGGACACAAGAATAATTAAAACCAAGAATATCAAAAAAGAAAAAAATGAGCAAAAAATGCTGAAATAAATGTAAATAAAAGGAAAAAATTGAAGCATTTATTACTATTGGAATTATCTTTTAATGATGGTGCCAAAATATGTCGAGTCAGAATTGTTTTAATAAAGGTGCATACAAGTAACGGTTGTCGAAGGGTTAATTTGATTCAACCGACGAAACATGCTCAAAATCGGAAATCATGGTCAAATGGTAGTAGATAATACATACACATATAAAATCCTTTATTTGGGAAGAAGAAACATTGTTAAGACTTGAGAAGAGGTTGAATACCTTATAATCTATATAATTCCAAGTAGATCCATAGCAGATGAGCTGGGTTGGATAAGGAGATAGCGTGATAGATTATAATTTGAAATATTGGGGAAAATAATTGATGAAATCCTCATGATATATGTGCTCAATATCATGCCAACCAACCCTGTGCATTGAAATATTTGCTGCTTTTGCTTTCTAGTGTGATTTAGATGCATATAATTTGGCAACAAAAATAAGCGAAAAATCAAAAAAAATCTAGAACCACACTAAATAAATTTTTTAATGACGTTTTTAACTAAGTTTCGGAAAAACAAAAACATCAACAAAATGTTTGAAAATAAGGAAACTTCTTTAAAAAATTCTATCTCATTGGTTATAGTACGGCATATTAGCCGGGTAAATCAACTTGAGTGCTAAATCAAGTGCTTCATAAAGAGAGAACTCAGTTACCAACATATTCAATTAAGCAGGAACCTACAAAGATGTACTCAAACCCGAAGGCAATATGGTTTTTGTCATCCAGTGATTGAATAGACAAATCCCAAATTCCCAGATCTGCGCACTTCCGACGAAATCGCAAACACAACCTCAACCTGAAACCAGCTGAGGTGATGCAATCCATGATTCAGCAATGTTGACTCTGATGTAATGTCGTCGACGTCACTGTCGTTGGGTTCTCTACGTCATGTCATTCAGTTTCAGACTGAGGTTGTGTTTGCGATTTCGGCAGAAGTGCGCAGATCCTTCTCATTCACGTCAATTTTGGATTTGTCTATAGTCATAGTTTTTTCTCTGCTAAAGTAGCACATCGTACAATACATCACATCACTATAGGCAGACAAGAGTGAAAATCTGGAAGGAAACACGTGCATCAGTAGAGTTGGGGACATTCTTCATATCTAGTGGAACAAAAACAAACTGGGCCTACATGTACTACGATACGAACACAAATGGGGATTGCATCTCATCCAAGCTAGAACCAAAATGTTGTACGTAATGCAATGCAAAAAGTATAACAATACTGGTTACAACCAAGGTGAAACAGATGAAATGACGAACACAGAATGAACAAGTGTCGAAACAAAAGCAGACGTCATCTTTCAATCCAACCAAACAATAACAATTCAACAAAGATGTAACAAAACGAGGTGCACGAAAAAAAATTTCAAATATAAACGACATCAACACTTCAATGGTTAGCAAGAAGGATGGATATGAAACGTATGGCAACAAAAGCGGGAGAAAGCTTTATCATAATGCTGGGTCCTCGCTACCTTGGGCTGCCCTAAAAATTGCCTTCATCCAGGCTTAAACCCCTCCAAAGCAAGTGCCATCATTCACTTAGCAAAAACATGTTCAATCTCGATATTTGTTGAGTGTCTATCATTATTGCTGGTGTAAGGTCAAGAATGGCTGTCATTGACGATGATGATCATAGCCATCGTAGGATGCCTAGGGATCAAAATATGAACTCGATCTATAAAGGCATTATTCCTGTTTGAACAGACTGCAAATGATGGCACCTTCAAATAAATCCCAAGTCCACACCAGGAATATAAAAGCGCCGTTGTCCCGAGTCCCAGACCGATATAACAAAGCTTAATTACAATTGTATGTGTCATCATTAAGAATACCAGCTAATGGCGGCGTTGTTCGTTGCGGAGACTTCATAGGTGGCGCCGCCAGCATTTTGTGTCCGTCTGCAAATGACACAGCATATGAAGGGTTAATAAAGATGGTGAATGTGATGAGAAACGAACAAAAGATGCTTTGACGAGATCGTTGGCATAAACCACACAGCGTGCATGACATGTTCTATACCCCTGAGATCAACTCATCCGGTGAGGCACAAGGGTCTACACCAAGCAGGAGAGCGAATAGGCCCAAGAGACCTTCTTAAATCTATTGAATGTCAATTTCCTCTTTGAATTTGTTCAACCCCCATATATGCTAATACTGCAGTGCACAATGTAGTATGTATGTACCATGTTTGTTTTCCCATAACCTGCATACCGGTACTTGTACAACAGGCTACTTTCATGTGCTGAATGTACACTGGCTGCATGCACATTTGCAAATGCAATGTACAGTCACAGCAATGACAGAGTGAGACTTGTCAACGGTATGTACAGTGTCATTCAGGCGCCAATGGATTTTCCATCGTTTTTATCATAGTTACTCTCCTAAAGGAAGTCCTAACGATTCCTTTCTCAAATTGTAAATTGACAGTACAAATCAAATTCAAAACACACAGAAGAGTTATGGGTACGTCTCATTTCAATTAAAAATAGTGCCAATGGCACTGTGCCCGCTTGGCTTGAAGCAGTTTGGCCCCCTAGTGGCAAAGTCAAGAATCAGATTTTGCCAAAAATTCATCTGAGTTGTTACAGCCTAGAGGTACATGTAGATACGGGCAAAGTTTCAAAGCAATAGATCAAACCGTAACAAAAAGAGCCAATTTCGTAATTTCAGGCGAACTTTGACCTCTGCGACCTTGAAAAGTAGGTCAAATTAAAAAATTGAATACTATCTTATGTATCATTATTAGATATACCCATGAAAAAAATTTGACAAAAATCCATCTCTTGGTTAGGGAGAAATAGCACTTTCAGTGATTTTGGTTTTGGCCCCCTAGTGGCAAAGTTAAGAATCAGATTTCACCGAAATTGTGTGTGTAAGTTGCTATAACCTAGAGGTACTTGAGTACAAAGTTTCAACACAATAGTTCAAACCATTATCAAAATATAGCCCTTTGAAATTTTTCACAAAACGCCCCCTAGGGGCCAAAATAGGAATCCAACCGCACTCAAAATCGAACTCGACCTAGATCTTAGGCCCATATATACACCCACCAAAGACCAAAAAGATCCGTCAAAAAATAAAGGCGCTAGAGCGCTAACAAACCAAAAGTTTACGGACGTACCGCCGTACCGCCGTACGTACTAACGCACGACAGACCACCACTAAATGACCCCAACCACAGCATAAGCCCTGCTGGGCCTTGCGGCCAAGCGGGCTAATTAATCAA
Source organism: Notospermus geniculatus (assembly GCA_002633025.1). Lineage (NCBI taxonomy): Eukaryota > Metazoa > Nemertea > Pilidiophora > Heteronemertea > Lineidae > Notospermus > Notospermus geniculatus. Next base: position 119,142 of record NMRB01000891.1, on the reverse strand, counting down.
TGAAGAGGGTCAGACATGAACTCAATACACAGGAGGACAGACTTTCACATTTAAGAAACGAAAAGACAAACCAAACTTGATTGTACACAGTTTAGAGTGATTTGTGAACCCTCCAGTTCACAGCACTGATGCCATGTTGGATGTCACATTATGGTGTAACATGTCACAACAGTCTAGAGTCACATGTCATACGATACAAGAATGAATTGTCTAGTCACATGACTAGAGTACCTACCTCGGCATGGATCATTCTTGACGAGAAACTCATCCAGCGCTACCCAGCCACCGCCGACTCGCACCATGACTGTGCTACGCAGGATACGCACCAGGCGGAGTTTCTGAGAATCGCCGAACTGCAAAGAAGAGTGAGGGAATGGATAGCAGACGCTGGGATAAATGATATTTGTGGCTGGAACTGCAGCAGTTGAACAACAAATGTTCTTATTTGTTGACAAAATTCAATTGAGGAAAGGTGCATTAGGAGATGACAGGACGGCTCAATTTGTACATTGAGTTCAGTTCTTCACTTCAAATTTCTGCTGTCAGGTCTATTTTGCTATAGGTCTTGTCATTGTACAGTTCACACTGATTCATTCAATGGACATCATCCATTGGAAGTCAGCTCATTGACTTCTGGGATGTCTACTAGAAAATGCCTGAGGAAGACCCCAAATGGGGTCGAAAATTTGCCAAATTCGGAGACGACTTTACTTATACTTGTAAGTCAGGGAGACAGTGGAAATGTGCAGGGGTATTTTGGTGTATGTGATTGATGTGATAACGCTATAATGGCTGGTTTTACCAACAGGGATAATAGTTTCAGCCAGTTGCAGATAATTTTAAAGTTAGATTTCATAACTGTGTCTATAGTCCTCCAGCCTGAATGAATGCACACACACTGTAGCTCACTTTTGAAATGCTGGCAGACCGGGAGAGATGATGCGATCGTTTTGAACTCACGGGCTGACAAAAGGCTCAACTTGGATTATGGTGGCCCGAGAGTTATTGCAATGCAGACGGTAAAGTGACCTTGACATGCAGTTACTCTTCTTGAGATATTACAAATGTGACCCGGTCTGTGAAAACCCGGCCCAAGTCACTGAACATCACAGGGTTGATAGGTTAGGTTGGGAGTCTGATCACAATGAAAAATAGTGCCAATGGCACTGTGCCCGCTTGGCTTGAAGCACAGTGGTGGGAATCATCAGCAACCCCATAAAAGCCATTTAGGTACAAACATGCCAAATTGCCATATTATTAATCTCTTGACCTCTGTGACCTTGAAAAGTAGGTCAAATTAAAAACTCGGGTACTGTATCTTATGTATCCTTATTAGATATACCCACGAAAAAAATTTGACAAAAATCCATCTCTTGGTTATGGAGAAATAGCACTTTCAGTGATTTTGGTTTTGGCCCCCTAGTGGCAAAGTCAAGAATCAGATTTCACCGAAAGTTTGTCTGTAAGTTGCTATAACCTAGAGGTACATGTGTACAAACTTTCAACATAATAGTTCAAACCATTATCAAAATATAGCCCTTTGAAATTTTTCACAAAATGCCCCCTGGAGGCCAAAATAGGAATCCAATCGTGCTCAAAATCGAACTCGACCTAGATCTTAGGCCCATATATAGACCCACTGAAGACCAAAAAGATTCGTCAAAAAATAAAGGCACTAGAGCGCTAACAAACCAAAAGTTTACGGACGAAGCGCCGTACCGCCGAACCGCCGTACGGACTAACGCACGACAGACCACCACTAAATGACCCCAACCACAGCATAAGCCCTGCTGGGCCTTGCGGCCAAGCGGGCTAAAAAACAACGGTCTGTTGGTGGCAAATAAAGCCTTATCGATTGTGCAACAAAGGGCAGGAATGATCAAGGCCTATGTCACTCCCCAGCAACTTTGGCCGGGTTTTCACAGACTGGGTCACAAATGGAGGTCCAAAAGGTGAAGTGATTTTGTTCGTGATGATTATGGTGGCATTATGGGTGCCTTCATACCTTAAGTGTACTACATTGTACATTGTCATGAGGGGGAGAAAGATAATGTCTCTGGAAAGGTAACAATGCCAAAGAGGGAATACAGGCAGGGTTTCTGGACGATGAGCTTCAACAACACAGCAGCTAAGTTATTCTCAGCAACAAAGCAAATTCTCTGCTGTGCCGCAATCTGAGTTGACATGGGTATATCAACAGACAGATGTACAAGAATCCAATATGTCACCTCAAATTTGGCTTCATGCGGTGATAGTCCACTTACCCTGTATTTGCCTTCTCCGATCTTGTGGATACGGAACTGGCGTTGGCAGGTACACTTGGAACACTGTACCTTCACTTCGTCATGGATGCGCTGTGAGTCGTTGCCACGGCGTGAAGACTGGAATAAAAGAGCCAATGATAATCTGGGGTAAGACAAATGGTGATAGGAAGACCACATATCAGTGGTCACTCTCTAACAGACTGTTATAGAAAGTAAAGAGATTTAGCAACCAGAGGTAATCTGGGGTTGTCGGCATCCACTAAACCGAGAGGTGATGCAGGGGAGCGAGAGATTTAACAGTCATTTCATGTCATCATGAGTGAGGATTCTGGGGTTTTTATTTGGCAGCATCTCTTGTTATCGCCAGCAGATCATACCTCTCTGTCTGGCCGCAGCGCTGACACAAATTCTTTGTAATCAATGTAGCCATCACCATCACGATCAAAGATGTTCGCGACTGCTCCCATCTCCATTCGGGTTGTTGGGAATTCTGAAATAGAAAGTGCAATTTGGGTTAGTTTGTGTCAAAGGCATCCGATTAGACCTTGAACCCAGTTCCACCATCGTCATCACACCTGCATTATCCAGAACAAGACGAGATAGTTAAATGGAACCCTAACACTCAGTACATGCAACTAGGACTTCCGGCATATTCAAAACTTTAAGCTGTTCCCCAAAATCCTACACAAAATGGAATACAACTATAGAAGCTTACTGATGCTTGTCACAAACACAGTGCAGCTACATGTACCAAAACGTGTTGACTTCTTCAATGAAATATGAAGAAAAATTTTCACCAAGCACCAACAACTAACACGGAGCCAATGTCTACCAAGGAGCCAATATCTAACAAGGCTAAGCCCACGTTCATCCACCATATTGGTAGTTCTTCCAACCAGAAGCACCTTTCCTGCTGCCATACTACAAGCATTCTTGTAGACTAAACGACCAGCAACCCTCAAGTGTAAATGTATAGTGTAGCGGTGGAAAATTGCAATGTACACTTGAAGGTGCCAGTCATTAAGTGCGGCTAGCACCCACAACCAAGGCACCTTCACAAGGAAACAGTCTTCAGCACCAGGCCACCACAGGTAACATTGACAACAGAGATTCAATAGTAGCTTTTACTCATTTTACAAAAGGACTAATTCATAGACAAGGGAATGGGACCCTTTATCCTAGGGTTCTCAGAAAATAGGTAGTCAGAAAATTGATACCGGTACTAAAAGGAAAATTCCTACATGGAGACTTCATACCGAGGAATTAGGGGGATAAAAAAGTTAATATGAAACAACTAAAGCTATGATAATCCCACGATCATGAACCTCAACCAATTGACAACGTTCTACCTTTGTAATTAATGTATTCCCTAACAGGCGCTCGTGCACCATAACTCCACCCTGAAGAAATGCAACATAGAAGAAATGACGAGAAGAAGAGGTACGATTTCAAAACGTACTGTTTTACATGTAAAGCAGCAGACATGCATGGAACAACATCAAATCGATATGAAAGTTACTTCGTAACTCAAATGATGAACAAGTGCTTTTGACAATGAAAAGACAACGATGGAAAATATTCTTGCATAATGTGATTAGAAATATCAAAATATGAGAATACATATGAGAGCAAAATGCAAGGTTTAGCATCGTGAAACTTTGGGGACATTTCTTTTGTCAAATCGCCGACCACCATTGTACTAAAAATACCCATGACACTTGGGTACGTTGGGGTTGAGAAGAGTAAACTAAGGGCTAGAGACCAAAGTTCAGCCTATAGAATAGAAGCATCTACATGTACATGTACTTTTGATTTGGGAATTGGTCCACTAGGCTAGCGATGACTGAAATCTGAAGAGACCTTTCCTGTCACCATGATTAGGGAGTTTGAGATCTAGTCCAGGAAGAATGGACATAAAACTGGAAGGGACTACCAATTTCACAGGTGATGCGTAAGTATTAAGGGGAGAATTTTGCCTCCCAACTTAAAAGGAGGGGCAAATTAAAAATGTTGGTAATGAAGTAAAGTTGTCGTTACGTCCGTCCACCTACATGTATGATTGAAGATGACATTATATAGACCTGTACCTCGCTTGTTAATGTATGGATGCACATGCAGTTGTAATCTTTGGGATTTATCTCAGAGTCCATCATTCAATGTGAAACACCGTGTCCACAAAGGAACATTCAGACAAATTCTGCATCACCTTTGACTTGAGCTTCGTCCACATGACGCACAAAACCCCTTACATTCATGCGGTAGTCACCATGATGATTTTGCAGTGTCTGTCTGAGAGGCATTTTGTAGTTCATTGTCTATAGGTTCTGAGAAAGATCTCCAAAGATGAACCCTTTTTTCAAAGCATAGATATGTCAGGCAGTAATCAGGAGTCATGAAATGGATGGAACAAAAGATTAATGATTCTGTATTTTTTTAATCTCTTCACTACGACAGACTGGAATTCTGGTCAATATGTCATGATGCAACCATGGCATTGCGTACTTTAAATGTATTACATGGTGTCACTATGTGGCAACTTTCCACAGCGAAGTGGTCAATGCCAATGGATCACATAAGCGTGAACTTTTGACAATTTTGCTCAAGTATTGTAAGAACCATCTCTATGCTTTGAAAAGTGTCCAAGTCTTCCGTACTTAAATAAAATAATCAGTTACGTGTACGATAGGAAAACAAAATGGCCGATTATGCACTATGCTATGTACAGAGATACTACACCCACAACAATGAAATATGATCTAATATCGAGGATGCAGTTAATAGCAAGCCTTACTTCTCAATCTAATCCCATCATGTCGAGCGCCTGAACAGAACATCGGAGAGAAAGGGTTAATCAAGAAGCAGGAAGCATGTATAATCTATCTACTGGTACACAAGCACTGTTAGTTTGCATTATCAGTAAAATACTGCGCATTAAATTTCAGAAATTTGCCGAATCTATAAAATGCAGTGTATCAACTGCCGAGGATATCTCGATCAAGAGAATATGTGTGGCGGTCAAGGAAAACCGGCGAATGTCGCATTTGAGGAAAGTGTTAATGGCCTTGGTGAACCTGCACATTTCAATAGCCGAAATGTTCTACATAACAGGTAAACAGTAGACTAGATCAATGCACAGGCAATCTGACAGCCCTTGTTGATCATTCAGCGACATCCACTGGGTTTTCCTAGACCGCCACACACTGTTCCCTTGCCACTACAAGCCCCCCATCCCCATGACTAGGACGACTTACTTGACTTGAGTATCCCTTGGATGAACTCTTCTCGTGTGATCTTCCCATCGTGATCGCGATCCTGTTTGCGGAAGAAGTCCATAACACGAGACTTGTTGTGGTTCATCCAATTCATATAGCGTCGGCGCCACTCGTCGAAATCGAAATTCTTCATGCGCTCGAGCTGGAGGAGAGAAGGAGTATAATTACACAAAGACCAATGACACAAATGGCTGCCCATATCTTTCTACAGTGAATTGCCCATTGAGAACCAACTTGGCACCTAAGTTAGCAGTTCTATCAGCAACTTGGCACCCATTAGTTGGCAGTTCTATCAGCCATGATTACTTTATGACTGTAATTGGCGAATTTTTTTGACCACAGCCATAGCAAGAAGATCGAGAAATTAAAATCTAGTCTATCAAATCCAACCAACTTCGAAAAAGAAAATTCTCATGATATTTTAAACGCTCATCAGAACACAGGTAAAAAATTTTGCTATGAGATGAACAGAGCTGATGCTAAATCGAAGTTGGCAAATGATGGAACTGAGTTCAAATGATATTTGAGAGAAAAACATATTCATGAGAAAATGTTACAGAGGAAGGAAGATAATAGATTTCAGCCTCTTTCATTTTCAATTCTGTTACAGAAATGGCCAAAGAAAATGCTTAGAGACAGGTGTTTTTTTCACTTTTCACCATCAGTCATATTTTGTTAATATCCCAATTGTTATTAATATCCCTGGTTATGAGAAAGTCACATCTTGAGATTATGGACAGGACAAATTCCCAACTCACCTATCACACAAAATAGGGATTGTTATGTCTGGTACTAGCTTTGGTCTTCAATAACCATTATACTCTACAAACTGAGCAAAAGCGACTTCCAAGAAGTCCAGAACTTTTACATGTAGATACAACATCATTATGAGTGTGTTTAAACATCAATCCATTCACCAACAGAAGTTCTCATAAATGTTAGGTATTAAGACATCGAAATCAATCATGCCCAAAATGTTAACTTTTCCACCTCACGGACATCTTACCCGTTCTGCTTTGGGATCAAGTACCGGTGGTATAGTATTTGATAAAGGCTGAAATATATTGATGATGGGGCAAAGTTTTTACGAACTGATTTTACTAAAATCTTAGATGATAAATCTGAAAAGCTTACAGAATGAATGAAACACATTTCTATGGCTGAAAACTGAGGAATTTCATCCCATATCGAATATACCGGTAACAAATGATGAAATAAAACCAAAGACAGAAAGAAATTTTATGTTCAAATCTGAAAATTCTAGAGAAATTGCTAATGAAATGGTCCATGGACCATGTGCTCACCTGTGGGTGAATGTCCCAGAAGAACACATGACAATTCTGTGTTCAAGTGTATGCCTATTTTTACAGTTAGGCATAACAGGGCAGGGTAGGCCTAGGCCTGGGCATTTGAATTGCATCCATCAAAATATATGACCCAGGGGTATATATGTACCAAGTTTCAGATCAATAGCCCCAGCGGTTACGAAACGTGCCCTGCTAACAGACTACGACGGACGACGGACGATGGACGACGACGGACGACGGACACCGCGTGACGACTATAGCTCACAGGTGAGCTAAAAATGCAAATAATGTTACCTGAAAAATACTGTAAAGCAAGGTAATTTCGCGGCAGGAAATTTTCGCGAATCAAGAATTATAGACATATTTTCGCGAGTCTCTGCCATTTTTTCAGCTTTTTTCACGGACCATATTTATCACTTGCGTGTATTTATATTCGCGACTCATACACTCTCGCGAAATTCACGAAAATTTCCTGCACACGAAATTTACCTGCTTTACAGTAGTTTTGTAAAGAATGAGCATGCATTGTTGTGATGTGACAGTGGTACGGTACCCACCATTGTTGACCGATAAGGTGTGTTCCAAAAGTAATCCTGAGGGGGTAGGAGTGAGGGAGAGATTGAAATGTGACANGAATTTCTGAAGCGACGACTTCCATATTTGGGATCGGAGACCTTGAACATTGAATGAATGGGAAGCATGGTGTCATGTAAACAATAACAACAAGTGTGTTTTGAACGGGAGACGTGTGTTTTGAGAGATTTTAATGCTATTATGCCATGAAAGTGCCAAAAATGAACTGGAAATAACAAAATTACACCGTTTCTGCCATGTAACTTCAGATTTAGCATGTTTTTTGGGTCGTTTCATTTGGCCCGTTTCTTTTGAAACGTTTCAATGTTTACATACTACCGTTTAGGATGGATGAGTCTTGAAGACAGGCGTAAGGAGAAACTAATCACTTTAGCATATGACATGGAGTATAACAATGGCCTGGTACCATCTTATTTACAAAATGTATATAGTACTTACAGAAATCCTACCCCTAATGTCAGACTTCGACGAACTCGGAATTATCAATTTCCTCGTAATTAGTAGAGGGCTCATACGATCTGCTGTACCTCAGTCCCTCATTCACTGTGACTCATTGCCAATTAACATAAGAAACAGTGTGTCAATGAACTCATTTAAATATCATCTTAGGTCTCATCTCCGAGGTGGAAAGAGACAATTGTCTACTATGAGGATAAATGTAAGTCGGCCTGCGGAAATTGTGTTAAATAGGGCTAGGTGCGACTTCCTTTTTAGAAGCCATTATTATTACCATAATTATCCAAATGTTTTAGATCCATGTTGTGGTTGCGGTTTTAGGGACCAATCAACAGGTCATGTGGTCCTTCAGTGTCCTCTCCTAAACAACCTTCGTGAGGATTTCTTCACGAATGTCATGACAATTATCAATCCTCATGACCGTTGGTTTCAACAAATGAATATGGTCGGTAAAATTGAGTTTTTGTTAAATGGAGTTTACCGTGTTCAAAATTTTCAGATCCCTCTTCAGGTGCGAGCCAGGGTTGTTGAGTGTACAGCATTATTTCTCTTGAATGTGAAACAATCGTTGGACGGTAATTAGGGGAGGCTCCACTCATTGCCGGCTTTTGAATTTTTTAATCCATGTAGACTATTGGCATGAGTTCTGATGTCACTGGTGAGTTTTCGCGGCCCCCCGGTTGGGTCCTGCGACTGCGTTTGTCTATTGTGTGGGTTGACTCGGGCAGTGGATGGACGTTGTTGTGGGGCCTGGCCGAGTGGTTGCGGGGGCTCACTACTAGTGTCAATAGGCTGACAACCTTTGTAGTGAATGAGCTAATACTGTAACAGCCTAGGCCTTTTGGTTGTAGTTCCTTCATGAATATGTATTGAGCACTGACGACATCGTGAGTGCTGTGTAATGGTCCCCTCTTTGGGATCCAACTAAAATACCTAAAATGATGATTTTCCTGATTTTTAAAAATAGGATATGTTGCAGATATCGGTTGATTTGAATGTATTAACAATATTTCAACAAATTCAGAATTTTGCGCGGTGAGTGGAGTATCCCTTTAATTGTCAGCGGGGCCTCTCTTTTCTTTCTACAGACCCCCTTGTTCACATACCTCTGGCCTACCCAAGTTCCCTTCTTAATTTTTTTGAGTACTATACCCCTATATAGGAAAAGGCTGCCACCACATCTTCTTTTTTCTAATTCCTCTTCTTTCCTGTACTTAGTTGCCATTTAGCCATTATGTATATATTCTCATCACCAGGGCCAGTAATGATTTTCGTCGGCCCTGCTCTTGTAATCTTTCATTTGGTTAAATAAAGTTCATATATACATTTCGGAGAAGGCCGGAGGACAGAGTAAGTTTGGCTGGGTTCATACGTTTTCGAGATGTATCTGACAGTTTCTTTCGTCATTTGATACTTCTGTCGTGTTGTACTTTCATGTCTCACAAAATGCCCAGGATCACCAGTAATCTCTTTATGTATGGTAGAAGTACATCATGACATGTACTAGTTTTCGAGGTGTCCTTATTTTCGCGAATTCCTGTTTTATTTTCTCATTTGTTGCCAGCAGTCCAAGATACAGAATAGCACAAAATTGACACACAAAATGATATTTAGCCTGGGGATCACCATCATCAGCTCTGTCTCTACTCCCATCCTGGGTATTGGTTTCCGTCGTAGTGGGAGAGTGGGCCCCCTGGCCGTAAAGGGGTAAAAGGATCAAAATATCTAAGTTGGATAGACCCACTCCCCGCCCCACCAGCCCGCCTCAGGACTGGTGGTCTGCTGGTGATCTTTCTCCCCCCGACCCCCATTTTCGGCCTTCTCTGGT
>NMRB01000891.1:63326-109044 GCA_002633025.1 Notospermus geniculatus | reverse complement strand
TGTTTAGAACAGAGTTTAGAGTTTTGGACTGTGTGTGAGCAAGTGTGACAGTTCTTATTCCCCTAGTTTTGAAGCTGGATATTGACCACATATTTTCTATTGTCTGTGATAAATGATTGAATGTTTGGTTCTAGTCAGGTGATTTCTTAGAATTTTTATTGTGATTATTTTGTGTATTTTGTTCAGTTTTGGTTCTGTATGTTGTTTAGTTGCAAATAAAATTTTATATGGTGAAGACGTCCTCCCTGAGTCCTCCTGAAAAACCAGAAGAAAACATGGTCCTTCGAGCCGGATAGGGAACGGAAGTTTTTAGGCAGCTTTTAGAAGATCAACAGTTGTGAATTTTGGAATTTTGAATTCTGTTGGATTTGATCGAACGAACGTTTTCCGTGTGTCACAAGTGAACTGAACTAGGGAGATGAACTTTGAGGCCTCTTGTACAAACGGATTGTGCTTATGACTCGACACGACATGAACTTTGAGTAGTTTTGTATTACTTTGGTGAATTGACTATTTCTGAATTTTTCGAAGTTGATTGGTTGAACATTGGTTGAACTTTGGTGATTCGAATCGAAAGTTGAATTCATGAGCTGTTAGATATTGGTATTTGGGCAATATGGAACGTTCGTTGAAAAAGCTGGAAGGTCTCTCCCGCCAGGTGGAGTACATTCAGAAATACTTGAACTCGATAGATATTGAAGCTGTTGATCCTAAAAAAGTGTCTAGGAAAGATCTTGAACGTAAACGGGAAAGTGCTGCCAAGTATAGAGAAAGATTTGAAAGTCTTTACGAGGAGGTTCGGGTGGATACTGAAGATGAGAAAGAGTGCCAGACGTTAGACGATGCTTATGAGGAGTTTCAGGATATGTGTTCCGATGTGGATAATATGTTAGAGCTCATTAGTCAAAAACTGTTTCCTGTTGTGAAGGTTGAACCAAAAACCATGGAGGGTGACGCTCAAATGATGGATTTCGTGAAAGAGTTGGTGGAAGTCCAAAGAGTAGCGACGAGGCAGTTGCTCGAGTCACAACAAGCAGGAACTCAGGAGTTATTAGGTTCCATCCAAAAGATGGTTGCCGCACAGTTGGAGCCAGCTAAGCCTGAGCCCAAGCCCAAATTGGTACAAGCTAAGTTGCCGAAACTCGACTTGAAGTCTTTTAGTGGAGGATACACTCAGTGGTTAGAATTTTATGACACGTTTAGGTGTTCAGTCCATGACAGAGAGGACTTAGCTCCAGTGCAGAAGCTGCAGTATTTAAAGTCGTGTCTGGATGGTGAAGCAGCGGATTTGGTGAATGCTCTCACATTGACGGATGAAAATTACGAGCTTGCGCTGCGGCAATTGCGGACGAGGTATGACAACGTAAAGACAATTAGAGACGCTCATCTTCAGAACATTTTCACTTTATCCCAGATGTCTTCGAAAAGTGCCAAGGGTCTGAGGAAACTCTGTAGTAAAATGGATGAAAATGTTCAGGCATTACGTAATTTGAAAGAGCCCACTGAGCACTGGGACTCACTGCTGGTGTATATTCTCAAAAACAAGCTGGATTCCGACACTCGGATGGAGTGGGAGAAGCATACAACTTCGGTGGATCATCCCGTGTTTGCTGAAATGATCACTTTCTTGAACGATTTCGCAACTGCAATGGAGGCGTCGGAACAACGAATGAGCAAGGGTAAACGACCCTCGGATTCAAATTCTTCGTCTCGTTCTCAACGGGTGCTGCATTCTACGACGAATTCCAATTCGGCACCAGCTAGTGAATGCTTTTTGTGTAAGGGATCACATCGATTACCTCAGTGTCCGGAGTTTTTAAGTTTGAGGCCAGAGGGACGTAAAGCAAAGGTGTGCGAGTTGAAGTTGTGTCTCAACTGTTTCTCGAGACAGCATTTCGTTGGATCTTGTTTCAAACCGCCCAGTTGTCGAGAATGTCATGGGAAACACCACCCCACCTTGCATTTTGTGCGTGAAAGTGTTCCATCAGTGAAGGAGGAAAGTGTTAGCTTGGCTTCACACGTCGCTTACCCGGGATCCGATGAAGTTGTGTTGTCTACAGCCCTGGTGAAAGTGAAAACCTCGAGTGGTCATGTGATAGGTCGCGTTCTTGTAGATCCTGGATCGCAGACTAGTTTTGTCACTTCTCCCCTTGTCCAGCGTGCAGGTTTGAAGAAGATGAACTCGAGGACACGTGTTACTGTTAATGGTATTGGCGGTTCCGTGAACAGTCAAGTGAACCAACTGGTAGAGTGTGAGATGATGTCTGTGCATGACAAGAACACTAAAGTACCTATTCAAGCATTTGTGATTGACAAGATCACTGGTCACTTACCAAGGCAAAAGGTGAACTGTGCTAATTGGCCAAAGCTGAAGGGCTTGCAATTAGCGGATGAGCAATTCATGACTCCTGGACCGATTGATATCTTGCTCGGTGCTGATATGTATCCCCAGGTCCTTGCTGACACGACGAGTCTGATTAAGAGTCCTGATGGGAGACTGGTTGCACAAGAAACTGTGTTCGGTTGGATAGTTTCTGGCAAAGTGAATAAGCACATGATGCAGGCTGATGGAGACACTGAACCTCTGCTGAGCCATATAGGAATGGTTTCCACTGATGATATTTTGAGAAAATTCTGGGAAATTGAGACAGTCGAAGCTCCGCATACATGTACCTGGTCCTTAGAGGAAAAGAAATGCGAAGCTTACTTCGTGGAAACAACCTGTCGTCAATCATCGGGTAGATATGCTGTAGCACTACCGTTCAAGGACCAAGTGTCACTGGGCGAAAGTCGTTCTAAAGCTGAGCTTCGTCTAAGACAGATGGAGCATAGACTTCAACGTTTGGGGTTGACCAATTCCTACAATGATGTCGTTGAAGAGTACTTTACTCTGGACCATGCAGAGGAAGTGCCTAGCAGTGAGTTGAACAATACGAATGTATACTACTTGCCGCATCATGGCGTATTCCGAGATTCCAGCTCAACTACAAAACTACGTGTTGTATTTGATGCCTCGGCAAAATCATCGAACGGCTTATCTTTGAATGACTGTTTGATGGTTGGTCCGAAAATTCAGGACGATTTGTTTGACCTACTGTTGCGATTTCGGACACATCCAATAGCTATCTCAGCAGACATTGCAAAAATGTACCGCCAAGTTATACTTCAGGAATCAGATAGAGACTACCACAGATTCTTGTGGCGTAAGAGCCCAACTGATGAAATCAAGGAGTATCGCATGAAAGCTGTGACATTCGGAGTTGCGTCTTCAGCATTTCATGCCCAGCGTGTTTTAAAGCAGGTAGCTGAGGATGATGGTGACTTGTTTCCGATGGCTGCTCCAGTTGTGAGAAATGACTTTTATATGGACGATTTGAAATCTGGGAGCAAGGATGTTGTGGCTGGCATTAGGTTGCGTAACGAGGTGACAGACACGCTGAAAGGTGCCGGAATGGTATTACGCAAATGGTCTGCCAGTGATTTAGCTGTCCTTGAGGGTGTACCTCAGGGTGATCGTGAGATTCAGGCATCGTTGGACTTGGACTATGATCAGGCCATTACCAAGAATTTGGGTGTGTATTGGAACCCTGCGTCTGACTCATTCCTGTACAAGGTCAATTTCAAAAGCTCAGGCTCTGAACCAGATCTCTTGATTACAAAGAGACAACTTTTGTCGGAGAGCGCACGGGTTTTTGACCCCTTAGGTTTGATAAGTCCAACAGCCATGATTGCAAAGCTGATGTTCCAAGAACTGTGGGTCCATGGCTTGGAATGGGACGATCTTTTGCCCTTTGAAATGCGACAACGATGGCTGAAATGGAAAGATGAAATGAGAGAAGTGGATGGTTTGAAGTATTCCCGATGTATTGTGCCTAAGACTGGTGACGTTGTTGATGCGCAGTTGCACGGTTTTGGCGACGCTTCTGAGAAAGGATATTCAGGTGTGGTCTACTTGCGGACAGTGGATACCGATCAAAGCGTACAGGTCAGTCTTGTGTGCGCAAAAACTAAAGTTGCACCTCTGAAGCAGGTGTCATTGCCGAGATTAGAACTGTCAGCTGCTCTGCTGGTAGCACGGCTGTTGAATAAGAGCTGTATTGCTATGAACCTCACGAACGTTCGTCTCTGCGCATGGTCTGATTCCACTGTGACACTCGATTGGATTCATGGTCATCCTCACAAGTGGAAGACATTTGTAGCTAACCGTGTTAGTGAAATCCAGGATCTCGTGCCACCTGCCCAGTGGAAGTATTGCCCGACGGGGGAAAACCCCAGTGATTGTGCTTCACGAGGTATTATGCCTAGTCAACTTGTGTCCCATGAGCTATGGTGGCACGGACCTGCTTGGTTATCTGAACCCGCGGAAGATTGGCCCAAGTCGCTGAAACATGACAGTGAGTCTGATGAAGCCGAAAGTGAAAGGAGGCTGCCTCGTAGTCAGGAGCTCATGGCCCACGTGGTTGAGAAAAAACCTTCAGCGGACATTGATATGTTTCCATTTTCGTCGCTTCACAAGGTTGTGCGTGTCACCGCATGGTGCTTAAGATGGCTTCAGGCACGTAGCTCCAGTGGACATGTGCAAAAGGGTCCTCTTACTTGTGCAGAACTTGGTAAAGCATTGATGGTTTGGATCAAACAGGCACAGAGTGAGGCTTTTAGTGAGGACATAGCGAGACTGAATGCTGGTGAAGGACTCTTGAAGAAAAGTCGGTTGCATTCGTTGTGTCCTTTCGTGGATAGTGCCGGCGTATTACGTGTAGGTGGTAGGCTAGATCGCTCCAAGTTTGAGTATGCGAAATGTCATCAAATACTCTTGCCTACTAAGCACAGGTTGACAACATTGATTCTTGATGCCGAACACAAGCGCAATTTGCATGCTGGTCCTCAGCTGTTGTTAGCATCATTACGACAACGCTATTGGATACTAGGAGCTCGAAACTTGGTTCGTAACTTTGTACATCAGTGTCTAGCATGTCGTCGACAGCGGGCGAGCACAATGCAGCAAATGATGGGATCACTTCCTCCCGAGAGAACTACATCGACACGAGCTTTCTCAACTACAGGATTGGACTATGCAGGCCCCATCTTGATCAAACTTCGAGGAGGCAGAGGTTCCAGGAAGGAAAAGGCTTGGATTGCCTTGTTTGTGTGCTTTGTTGTTAAAGCAGTGCACTTAGAACTTGTGACTGGTCTTTCCACTGAGGCATTTCTGGCTGCCTTTCGTAGGTTTATTTCCCGCCGTGGGAAACCTCACACTGTGTTTAGTGACAATGGCAGTAACTTTGTCAGTGGTAACCGTGAGTTGCGTGAACTGAAAAAACTGTATGACTCTAGGCAACATAATGAAGTAGTAGCTAAAGCCTTAGCGGAAGAGAATATCAATTGGAAGTTCTCGCCGCCACGTGGAAGTCATTTTGGTGGTTTGTGGGAGGCAGGCATTAAGAGCGTGAAGTACCACTTGAGTCGGGTCATTGGAAATGCTTCCTTGACATTTGAAGAGATGAGCACGGTTCTGTGCCAGATCGAGGCTTGTTTGAACTCACGTCCTCTCTGTGCCATGTCCACGGATCCGTCTGATCTCCGTCCTCTCACCCCTGGGCATTTCCTGATCACGACCGAGCTTAATGCCTTGCCTGAGCCTGATGTGACTGACGTGCCGGTAAACAGGCTGAGTAAGTGGCAACATCTACAACTGCTGCACCAACACTTCTGGAAGCGTTGGTCCTTAGAATATTTGAACACCTTGCAGCAGCGTGTAAAGTGGGCCCAGCCCCAGCGTAACTTGCATGTTGGTGATTTGGTCACATTGAGAGAGGACAATCTGCCACCTATGAAGTGGTTGATGGGTAGAATTCTAGAAGTACATCCTGGCAAGGATGGTTTTGTGCGAGTGGTTACCGTTAAGACTGCCGGAGGTGTTTTGAAACGGCCGGTAGTCAAGGTCACTCTGTTGTTGCCTAATGATGAGAATTGAATTATGTAATGGACTCTTGAATTGAATGCAGTGCATCAAGGCTGGGGGAATGTTTAGAACAGAGTTTAGAGTTTTGGACTGTGTGTGAGCAAGTGTGACAGTTCTTATTCCCCTAGTTTTGAAGCTGGATATTGACCACATATTTTCTATTGTCTGTGATAAATGATTGAATGTTTGGTTCTAGTCAGGTGATTTCTTAGAATTTTTATTGTGATTATTTTGTGTATTTTGTTCAGTTTTGGTTCTGTATGTTGTTTAGTTGCAAATAAAATTTTATATGGTGAAGACGTCCTCCCTGAGTCCTCCTGAAAAACCAGAAGAAAACACCCTCTTCCTTCAAACCTACCTCACTCCAACTGGAAGTCCTTTCCAAAGGAGCCAATTTCTGCCCTGTCCCAAAACAGGTTGATGAGGTCCAGGCACATTTGGACATGGCGGCTTGGAAACGCCGGGACAGGCTGGCTGAATACTTTTCTAACAAGTCTGACACAGAACAATGTCCCGGACCCCTTCAAACCTAAATTGACCTGGAACCCACCTGCGCACCGCTGCCAGTATACAGAGGACTTCCTCAAGGCGGTCGAGACGGAATTTTTCAAGGACCTGGAAGCAGGGAAGAAGGTCCATAATAACCTCCCCTCAGATGAACGCCAAGCCCTCAAAATACAAGTAACTTATTTTTTACTCTTCTTCTTCCAATAAGAAAAATACACTCGATTGATTAATTCAATTAAAACACGTATCAAAATATTGCCATCGAATGGTTCATTGGCATGTTGCCCGGAATCATAAACGCATATGGTAAACAAGGTATTGAGAATTGCAGCACATCACTGAGGTACTCAGAACAACGAGTTTTTTTCTTGTGTTGAACAAACAACAACAATGAGGTGCAGCGCATAAGATAGATACCATTTCACAGTTAGACTGCATATGGCAAACATCTATACTATAAAAGGCAAAGTGCGATTCTTTGTCCGCTATGCACTGAAAACCGGTGGTATTTAGTGCATAACGGTCATGTTCAACGGATGAGATACTTTCCTGGACAAGAGACGTACACTTAGACATTAGTAAGTCAATCTGCTACAAACCTGGTGAAAGAAAGGTGCGGCATGGATAGGGCAGTATCCATGCCTTAGCGGGTAATCGAAATAGTCAAACGTGTCCTTCAAGATAAAGAAAGACCATGTGGAGAATGTGAGAGGAGCAACACATGAAAGGAGCAACACATGATTTAGAGCTGATAATGAACACAGCTATTTTCTTCCTCAATTTTCTTTCACATAAGTGAATAGATGAAATCTTGAAGGAAAACTGCTGAAACTTCGAGCCGAAATGAGGCATATGCGTGCATATTGCGCGCACGTGTATGTTGCTTCCTGCACTGAGACAGACAGTTACGTACATGAGTTGCTTCTGAGAACTACACGAAAAACAGGGGTGCTTAGCTATGAAGAACCTTCACCCGAGACTATCACACGAAAACATGGTTAATTTGTTTGTCTATGAAATGTCTACTAAGTTCTAAATCTTGGTGAATAAAGCAATCACAAGACATTAGTATAGGAGAGGTTAGTTCCTGAACCCAACACCAGGTGACTCACCACCGGACTGGATACAAACAACCATTACCAATGTCAGCATTATGGGAGGGTCAGCAATAAAGCCAGCAACCATAGCACTGCATCAGCAATTAGCTGTTTGAATACCAAACCAGGGACCTTGTGTTGAAAACAAACGTATGCGTTCCAGCCAACACCATGCATGGTAATATGTGATTCAATGCTTGAGAGGGCCAAAAAGGTACATGTACTGAGCCACAAACCATAGTTTCAAATCTGAAACTGTACCTTTTGCCATTGGTCGTAACATAAACAGAAAGCAGACGTCTGTTCGCCTTACCTCGTTTTGATGGTCGATGGCGTCTTGTAGTTTCTGTCTGCGTTCCATTGCCATGAGCCACACATGTCGCCAAGTGTTGAATAGTCCAGTGACACGTTGGTTCTTGAACCGTGGCTCGGGAGTCTTCTTGTCCTTTCTCCTAGAAGTCAGAAGAAAATGCTCATTCAAATCTCTAGAAGGCAAACTCTATTTAAACATGTCAAATCTGCCGAGATGGGCTTCCAATGCTTCACAATACATGTGTGTACACTTCTGTGTGCACATGCACTAAAAACTCCAAGGTGACGATTGGGAAAATTTTTGGAAACCAAGATGTTGTTCAGGCGATTAAAGAATGAATTGGCAACACATACGCTGATCCGAGCCTGCTCCTTGGCAGGTACCTCGACGTGGCAGGACCTTTCTCTTGGCCTGGTGGCTCTGTGTGGTGTTTCTTGTTACTTTTGATGATTTTGTCATAGTCGGGTTGTCGTTTTGTCATTTCGCCTTCGAACTCCTGCAACAAGTCAACATAAGTTAGTTTCCAATAAACAAATACATGTAGTGGTCTTTCAGTGGAAAGAAACAAGATCTTTCAGTAAGGAAACCGAGCCTAGGAGGTGAGCTTTCGGCAGAATGAAGAACTGAACAAAATGTTACCTGGTGATCTTTCAGCAACATTTCAATGGCTGGGATCTCATTTGGAAGCGGTTCACTCTCCATTGCAGTCAGAGTGGCCTCGGCGCCGATCAGCCAACTCATGAGTTCGTTCAACATTGCCTCATTGCTTCGCATCAGTTCAAGGCCTTCCTTTAGTCGTTGGTCACGTTGTTTGGACCACGCTGTCACCTGAGAGAATAATACAGGTCAGTAAAAAAAACTTGGTAAAGGCAAATTTTGACACGAAATGGGTAGAGCAAGAAGTCCCAGCAATGCCAGTCAATCTGAAAAGGTGCCTGGTATTCAGTAACCACTGCAGGTTTTGCAAGAATAAAACTGTTTCTACATGCCTCATCCCAGCGTGACTGCATGGTTGCGATGAATTGTTTGACCGTGGGCACTGCATCTGGATGGCAGTGTTTGAGGATCTCATGGCCGAGGCTGATGGCCTCCTTCAGGTCTCCCTCATGGCTCTCCAGCTCCTCGTGGAAGTTCTGAAATAGGAAGAAAAGTCAGGTTTTCCACGAGATGAAATCCCCTTATTTTTACAGAAATCATTGTTTCAGTGGGCCTCCGCCATTGGTCATCAGATAAGTGAGCATGCGTGAAGTTTCAGTCGAAAACAAGATGGCGGATGGTTGCTTCGAAAAGATGACTGAGACCGATTTTTTACCTTATGCTCATCGATCTGTTTGAGGAGAGCTTGTTCATCATCAGGCAGTGGTCCCTGTGTACGCAGGTGTCTCTCAGCCTCCGCAAGGGAGTCCATCACTGCGTGTGTCTTCTGGTGGAACTGACTTGCCTGTGAAAGAAAAGATGTTTGGTTAGTAACATAGGCCTACTGAATCATACATGTATCTTATCAGGAGCGGATGGGGTAATAAACTCTGAACTGACAGATTCTGTGAAGGAGAATTGATACCACCAACCTCAGAATCTCTAAATTAAGACCCGTCAACAGTATGTCTGCTTACCTGAACCATTGCCTCTTCAATCCTGGCCAGCTTGGACTGACTCAGTTTGTTGACCCTGTCCCACTTGTTGGTCAGGTCGAATATTTGTGACGAGAGCTCGGATGTATCCTCGTCCGACTTGCTGATCAAATCCTTGGAGGACTTCTGCACGAATGCAACGCTCTTGCTGCGTTTCTTCAGCTCCTTTATGAAGTTCTGAAATTTCCGGAAAAATAGAAATGTACCGTAACAACTCAAAACGAAGGTTTTAGGGATCAATAGTGGAGGAAATGAACATGAAAACAGACGACATAACTCCGCCGAATCCTTGCACTGACTTACGTTATGTTCTTCCTGGAACATCTGGACAGAGTCAAGGTCACCATTGACCAGAATGTCCTCTGCGAGGGATGGTTCGACCTTGTACAACCAGTCCAACAGGGCTCCCAGGGCGTCGTTGAACTGACCAGAGAAGAGTAGGGCTTCTTCGAGGTTTCTTTGTCTGAAGGAGAAAGAATATCTTAAGTTAGATATCCACATTACTGCGAACAGCCAATGCTCATCATCTTAAACCTGGAGAAAAATCCACTTGTTCCTACAACTAATTTCAGATGGATGTAACATCAGTTGGTGCCTACCTGTCCACAGACTTGTTACAAACAGAATTCCACTTTGCTTTCAAGTCCACAAGCATCTGATTCAAAGCAGGGTGATCATCTTTCGGCGACTTGTCCTTCAAGTGACGACCAAACCTACGTGTCCCATCGTAGAGTGGCTGCTTGGCGCCGAGAGCGCGCTGGAATTCCTTGTGTCGGGTAATCTGCTGTTTGATCTTCTCTGGGTCGTTGCCGACGGTGTGGCTGTCGTCGAGTTGGCGTTCTCCCTCATCCAACCAATCCATGAGCTCTTGCCAGGCATCGTTGAACTGCACAAGATGATGTTTAGACAGTTTAGACATACATCTACATGTACATATCAATAAACAAATGATGGCACCAACAAAAGGTGCTCTTACAGAGCTTTCCAATCTTTTCTATGGCATTAACACCTTCGGTGCTAAAGGACGGTAATCACCGTCTTGCGCATACGTATACGCTTGGGTGCTAAAAGACGGTAATCACCGTCCTGATTTCAAATTTCGCGCCCAGGCTTGTACGCAACCACATCGTTGAGAAGGGGATTCCCCATGATCGGACAATACATCAGAGTTATTTTTAGCACCATAGACGGCCTGTACATGCTGTAGATTGAATACAATGGCGGCTCGCGGTGCTATTCGCTTGAGAACTTGGTTTTCAGGGGGGTAAACGGTGGAATTATTGGCTGGTTCTGAATCGGATTTGAGTGATTTGGATTACAATAGCGAAGAAGAAGGCATACAGGTTGGTAGAAGTGATTCAGATAGTGACTTTGATGATAATTTGAGCGTGGCAAGTGATGCAGATGACCAGCCAACGATGCCTAAAGATGGCACCACAGACGTGTAACCTTAGCAAATGGCTGAAAATCCTGAAAAACGCTCAGCACCGAAGGTGTTAAGAATGTCATCAGAAATGATCTCAAGCATTGATCCCAACTGCTCATGGAAACCTTTTCATCGCAGGAACATAAACCCATACCTTCTTGGCCTCCTTGTATCCATGGTCAAGCTGTTTGGTGCGATCAGCCGATTTCGACACGATCTTCTCCCAGCGATGGTGGGTGCTGACGAGCAAGTTCTTGATGAGAATGACATCTTGTTTCTGGCTGAAGTACTTCAGATGTGTGCCAGTCTTTTCGAGGCTGGTCATTGTCTCGCGGTGAGAACTGATCTCTTTTTGTAGCATCTGAAAGGGAAATTCAGATCAATCAAGCGTTGCTTCATTGCTCTTCAGGGTAATGGGAAGCCGAATGATCTGCAGAAACGGATGGATCAGGGCTGATTTCAGCCCTCCACAACTGAAAACAGTCATACCTTGTGTGCCTCGATCTGTTCTGTAACCAAGTCTAGTACACGACTGACTGGCGTCATCTGGGCAAACATTCGCTCCATGGTGGTCAACCACGTAATGAATGAGTTGAGATCGTCGTGGAATTTCGTCGCGAGGTGTTCTGCGTCTTCAAGTTTGAGCTGCAAAAAGACCAAAATGCGTAAATGGATGTCTATAGCTGTACACCGTACATGAAGCAATTTCTAAATGAACATGGAGGCAATTTCAAAGTGTTTTATGGTAATATCAATTTGACTTAGGCCTACCTTCCTTTCCTTGGCTCGTGACCTGATGTTCTCCCATCTTGTCTTGAGTGTCTGCAGCCCCAGGGCTAGAGCGCTGACCGCTGTATCAGGTGTCTTCTCCATCAGCTCCTCACCAGCCTTCAATATTTCACTGACTTTGGGTTCGAGGGCGTCCAACTCAACATACATGTCCTGAAAAATGTCAAGTTTTTTAGGCTTACGCTTAAGTTTGTATCAGACACTTGTGACTACGACTCGCATCCAACTTTTTCATGCTATTTAGAAGCATTAGGTTGGTACATGGCAACAGAAACTCACCATGAATCGAGTGAGCTGGTCTTTGGCCGTGTCTGGCAATCCTCCATACGGTTTCGATGTGACAAGCACAGCGTCAATCTCGCCCAGACGGTGAAGAAGATCCTGTAGCTCGCCGTGGAATGTCTTGGCCTCTCTCAGGGCACCCTCGAGCTGTAGCTGCTTATCACGGAGTTTCGAGAGGATGTCTTCCCAGAGGATGTTCATGCGGTCGAGTTTCTGGCGTGTCGTGACAGCTTCAGCACCTCCTTCGCCGGAGATGACGTCTCGGGCTGCTTCGCTGACGACCGCGACGCTTGATTGGTGAGATTGGACGTCATTTTGGAGAATCTGGAAATGTACAAATAACTTTCACTCTCCATTGTAAAGTGTACAAAATGACACGACACAAAAAAAGTTCATTTCAGATGTTAGTAAAATCTGCCAGCTATCCTGTCAACCACCGAGGCTGAACTGGAATTTTCATGTAATCATCAAGAAATTGACTACCTGCTTTTGTTATGTTACAAAGATGAGTGGTGATGTGTATACATGTAGTTGCGTTATAGTGAAATTAGAGAGCTTTCGCAGCCGCACGTTTAGGCAACCGACTACATTTAGGTCATCAAATTTTGCGGTCTAGTGACGTGTACACAAACGGATAGAGAAAATGTTATCCGTAGCGAGTTCACTATACGTCAGAGAAAAACGGTTTGCAAAAGCAACATATTTATATCAAAACCCCCATTCCAACGGTGATCGCTATTCTTTGTTATCAAATTTAGAAGCATTCCTCATGCATTCCAGGTGTAACATTTTGTATGTTTTGTTTGGATCATCTTTTATTAAGCTTTTGGGTTGTGAATCAAATCCGTGTAAAAAGGGCAGTTTCCATTGACTGCCGTGCGATCAGTATGGGTCTTTCGCAATTGAACGGTTTGCTGAATATTCACTTTTACGTCATCATCTTGTGAGCAGTTGTGACGTGTGCACAGACGCTAAATGAAGGCCTATACACTAGCCGGCCACAGTTCACGGGTAAGAAGCACGGTACGCGTGAGGCGAGTACTGTTTGTAAAATAGCCCGGTTAATAGGCTTTTTTTCGCTGTGAGCATTCTCTGTTGTCAAAGTCTTGGAACACAAAGGATCAGCATACCCTATCAATAGAGTGGCGCTGATTGTGAAAAATCCCTATTGATCATGTTCTGATCGTATCACACAATACAAGCGCAGTGGGCCTCTCGGTCAACTCGTATGACTCGAGCACAGTCAAAAGATTACCTCGTCTTATCCGTAAACGCCGATCTTTACGGACAGTTCTTAGGCTTGGGCTATAGCCGTGTCTCTCTGCGAAACCGCTATATCTTATCCGTTTCACCGGTTACGGTTACGTTTAACTAAATGTAGTCGATCAGCTAAACGTGAGGGTGCGAAAGCTCTCTATTGTTCATTGTGAAGAGACTTCTTTTACTGTCCTGAAGCCTAATGGGTTTAGTCAGTGTCATCTCTTCATATTGATGCATATGTTGGGCATGTTTGCTGTTTTGTATCAGTAGACTGCATGGACTTTAATTCTCAATAAAATTCGTAGTAATAATCACTGTTCCTCAGAACGAACAAAGAGAAGTGCAAGTCATGGTAATTTCTAAGCAGACATGTGTATAGAGGTGTACAGCAGATTTGTAGATATTGGAGAACACACCACGGATTGGAAAGGGTACCCTACAGGACCTGTTCCCAAAGCAAAACATTTCAAACTGCATCGCACTGGAATATCTTTGAGGCCAACTGTAGGCCGAATGATAACTGGAGTGCTCTGTAGACAGTAGGGGCCGTATGCACCAAAGAAGATTATCTTCAACTCATATTGAGCCACAGCTTTTCAACTGTTCAGGTTTGCCAGGGCATGATATTGCAATGGAAAAGTTGTGGCTCAACCTGAGTTCAAGATAAGGCCAGGGTTATTATATTCTTTGGTTTACGGGCACAAAGTTTCTGAGCCCAGGTACGGAGGACGGAATAAAAATAAAAAAAAACTTAGGTTAAGTTCACTTTTTTCATTTTCAGCTTTAGAATGACAAGTTAGACAAATCGGAGGAAATAAAAAACCAAATAAATTCTTTATAAATGCCTCTTTTCTGCTTCTTTCCGTCCTTGTTGCTGGGAAATAGTGTTGGTTTTATTTATTTTTAGCTGTCCTGACTGGTCGGCGAGAATAAAAATGACTCCATTTATTCGTTTTTTTCTTAGAAGACCTCATTTGAACTTCGGAGGCAATAAAAGAAACTGATTTTCCCAATTTTATTTTTTTTTCGGAATGGCATTTTGCCACGTCGGCGGGCCCGTAAACCAAAGAATAAAAAAAGTGTGGCCTAATCTTCGTTGGTGCATACGGCCCGAGGAGAGCAAGGTGAGAGGAATCATCTACCCCTAACATTTACAGGAGATACCAAGTGAAGTAGATGTGTACCTAACATTATAGAGAAGCAAACTAATATATATGTGACCGTGTGAGGTATGGATAGTCTTCCATATGAGCTTTTAAACTGTATAGGACACCAAGAGGCCCAGACTTAAGACTAGGTCACATATCCACTCCGGGGCCCGTACGGCGACCGTACGGCGAGTAAAAACAGACATTTTGGCCAATTTCTACGGTGCCCAGTTTGATCTAGTTTAATTTCCGCTTATCCATTGAGGCGATTTCGGCATAATTCAGCTTCGATCTGAGTTTCAGTCTCAAAAATCCACAGCAAGCCGCTGGGTGGGGAAAATCGTACGGCGCCCGGTGGCATTTGTGACCCAGGCTTTAGAGTGGTAATTTTCCCTATACCAGGACAGTAGACAGATAGAATCCGAGGATTTTCACAGCCGACTGCACAGAAAGCCCAATAGTGCTACCGGCAGCTATCGGCAGTTAGTTATAACACATTTTCCCATTAACTAAACCGCCGATAGGCACCGAAAGCACTATTGGACTTTCTGTGCGGTCGGCCCAGGTCTATACGTGGACTGGGCCCTCCTTTTCCCATCTGCTGTACAAAATGTTGTCTTTATTAGATTTACTAATGTCGTATGGATCAAATACCCAAGGACAGAATGGTACCTGCACTAATGGCTTTTCTCAGTCGAGGCCCTTATTTGGCCCTTACACACATCTATCAAGCTGATTGGTCTTGGAGGGTGCAATGTGCAGAGCCAGGTCAAGTTGTAGCATAAAGAACTCAAAATATTTCAGAGCATGTTGGTATGATAGGTTAAAGCTGGATGGTACATGTATTCCATGGTGTGTGGTGACACAGATGAAGATATCTAACAATGGATGAGAATTTACATTGGCTGGCACAGGAGAATCAAACAGTGGTGCTGAGGAAAACCCTGAACCTCTTCAGCAAATTCTAAACCTAACTTACCCTTAACCTCGACAGCTGAGGTAGCAATCATTAAATTGTTAAATTGACTCAAAATATTTAAACAGCAAATGATATTGAATGATCTGAATGATTATACTGAACATAAATCAAGAGGATGCAAAATAAAAGCTTGGCATGGCATAAGCAAAATGGGAGGACACTTAACCCTCTACATGTACATCACAATGAGGGCCATCTCCGCCAGTTCTGCAAAATGGCAGGCTGACATGCAGTACACTACAGATATTGATGTCATTTGTGGCGAGGTTTATCTTTACAGCATGCGGTCCATGCCATATCATAACATAACAGAATCTAGAGGAAGAAGAACTGGGAGTTGTGGTGCTAACCAGTACCAATAGGAGTTTGAGGAAGAAGATGAAAAGAAGAAAGCAAGGATAATGCATGCTCCATCTTGAATAAAGTCTGGCAACATCTAACTACGACCCAATGGAATGCGGAAGTCATGTAATGTGGCAGAGCTTTGCGGTTTTTAATCATGCCTGTCGACCATTTGTGGTCATTCCCCGATTGTTCGTGCTCTGCACCGGTTATTCAAGAGCCGCATGTGATTAAAGATCTGTAGAAAATCCACCTATCAATTTCCTAACTTCCACATTCAATTGGGTCGTAGTTAGATGTTGCCGGACTTTACAGTGGACCTGTCCTGATCTTTGGTGCCCAGTCCTATGGGAATGCTCCAGTTACAAAAAAGAAGGGTGGGGTAATGGGGAAATGACATGCTATGCAAAGGATGAAGTAGATCTGATCATATAGACCAGACAGATTAGGTAGGTGGACAGGGAAAAAGAATGGTGCATGAATGATTGGCAAGTGCAGTGACTTTCCTGCACCCATCTCCACTGGGCGTACTACGGAGTTTCTGAGAGTGCACCTGGGATAACATGCTGATGATCTTCGTGCATGGAGTGTCGAACAGAAACATGCAGATGAGGAGTTTGAGATTGTCATAGACAATGTCAGGAGATAAATTTGCGGAGACTACTACAGACTGGCTAAAATTTAAGTGTTTTCCAAAACATATCAGATTGGAATATCTAAAGCCACAAGCTCACCAAAATCTAATTCCTGTGCAGTTCACAGCACTGCCACACAGATAATATAGAAGTCAATGGCTTGTAGGCAGTGCGCCACAAAACGCACCGAAATCAGGTTTCGGTGTGTGTGCACCTTTACACATGGAAGTAGCAAGACAGAATTGGCACAAAATGCCAGTACCTAGTTGTTTTTCTTGTCGTGTTTCACAGTGAAATTCACTCCCCTGACAATGTTTATGAAAACTGATTGGGTGGTGCTAGACAGAACTCAAGTAGTTTTATCACCAGGGACCAAAGGAGGACTAACAGTCTCCCAGAGAGATACTTGTGCAAAAAAGCAAAACTGAAGCAAAAACCTTTGGGGCCGCCTTCTGCAGGGAATAAAAACTAACTTTGTGGACGTTAACATCGTATCGCAACCGCTGTGCAAAGAAAAGGAAAGTGCAACGTGAAACACAGATTTACAGGGCAAATAATACTTAAGCTTTTGGTGAGCCAATCCTTAGACACCTCAGGAAAATGTGAATTCTCAAACTCTTTTTGGTACCAAGCACTGAGCAGACGATACCTTATCAGCAGATGCGATCTTTTGTAAGAGATTTTTCAACATGGACGACGGTATGGAAAATTGTTTGAATAAAAGTTATTTGTTATATCAGTCAGATGAAACTTCATTCAAATTCTGGAATGAAATTCATAAAAAGAACTTCACATTTTCCTCAGAAGAGACGTGGCTCTACCAGGACTACCAAAAAAGCTATTTGGGAAAGCCAATATACAGAATGCAAAATAATGTGTTACAAGTACAGTGTGAGGAAGTCTGCATTCGTTGTTGAAATAAGCAGGTGAAAGGATGTGAAACATAAACAGAAATCACTCAAACCCTTCTCGTGTGAAAATATAAGTCAAAAGGTTGCATTTGGCACAAATACTACATGTAAAAGATGAACGGCAAAAAACTGCCTGATCATCGAATCAAAATGCAACATCAGTCAAATCGCTTACAACAGACAACACTTGACCATGCACAAAAACTTCAGTGTCATTTTCAAAAGATTGACAAAGTGTTTGGTCCTCCCTACCTTATGTTTTGATAGTTCGATTTCGATTGCTTTCGGGTCGCCGTGCACTTCCTGGATCTCGTCCAGTGCGGCGTTGGTGTGTTCCATCCATGAGAGCAGTTCCTCCATGGCATGTTGGAATTGGCCAAGACTGAGGAGAGCATTCTGTAACTTTTGCTGGAGGAGAAAATAGACAATACCAGTATAGTGAAACATTTACTTATTGTAAGGATATACTGTATGATCATCATAGAATTTGGAAGTATCTTTACCTTTCTGTCAGCAATTCCTTCCATCAGATGGTCCCATCGTTTGTTGATTTCAGCCACTGGTTCGAGAATCGACTTGGCCTGGTCTGTGGGACTGTCCTTCGTGATTTCACCAGCATTCTGGTTCAGATGTTCGATGTCAAGGTGTTTGGGGTCAAACTTCAACCTCAGATTCTGAAATTAATCAAATGAATACGTGTAGTATGATACTGTAAAGCAAGATAATTTCGCGGCTGGAAATTTTCGCGAATCAAGAATTATAGACATATTAGCGGCAGGATATTTTCGCGAGTCTCTGCCATTTTTTTCATTTTGTATTCACGGACTGTATTTATCACTTGCGTGTACTCATATTCGCAACAGGAAATTTTCGCGACTCGCACACTCTCGCGAAATTCGCGAAAATTTCCTGCACACGAAATTTTCCTGCTTTACAGTAAGTCTATCATTTTGTGGGGCTGCTACAAGCTTGCCTTGTATGGCAGGTTGCTCCCTTCACAGAGCTGAAGTGCGAGCAATTTCTACATTGGACATCAATCTGAATGACCCAGAGGAGATCGGCAGACGTCGTGAAAACTCACAAACAACAATCTTTTTCATCTGCATACCTTCAAATCTGTCAACTGCTGTTTCACAAGGTCGGTGTCGCCACCAATTGGTCCCAGGCCCGAGACCTTCTCTTCTGCCTGCTGAAGCCAGATCAGAATCCTCATCAGCTCAGTCTGGAACTCCACCGCCTTTCGTAAAGCATCATCCAACTGTTTCTGTCGTTCCAACCATTGGGCTTGCACGACGTCAAAGTTCGTGTCGAGTTCGTCGATGTTCTTTGCGACTTCTGGTTTGTCACCTTCGCCGCACAGTTGCATGAGGTCTCCTCCGACGTTTCGGGTCTGGTCGATATCGGCCTTGGAGGCCTCGATGTCTTCTCTGACAGCCTGAAATGATGACAGTAGGGTAAAATTCAGTACACTGG
The DNA here is from genome assembly GCA_002633025.1 of Notospermus geniculatus. Lineage (NCBI taxonomy): Eukaryota > Metazoa > Nemertea > Pilidiophora > Heteronemertea > Lineidae > Notospermus > Notospermus geniculatus. The sequence goes on along the minus strand of NMRB01000891.1, from coordinate 90,289 downwards.
TTCAGCCTTGCAAATTTCTTTCCAAACAGGCAAGAATAAATCAGATCAACAAAGAAATTGCATGGAAGAAATTGACTTTGAGTCGAAGTCGTGACATACCTCCAACACATCTCTCTGCTCCTTGATCGACTCAGGATCCACCCCAGGTGGGTCTGCTGAGTACAGTGTCTCCTGAAGATCCTTCAGCGTGGACATCAAGCCGTTCACATCGTCCCAGAATCGTTCGGACAACTCAAGTGTATCCTCTAGTTCCTTGTTCCGTTGTAAGGTGGCAGCACGTAGGTTCTTCCACATCTTCATGAGTTCGTCTACTTTGCGCTTCACAGCTGCAAGAAAGGTAACGTGATGATGAATTTGCACAGGACAGTGAACTGCGTGGGTTTTCGAAGGAAAAATTTGAATGAAAGTTCTGCACCCATGTGAATCGAACAGTATTTGTTGAAAAGATTTTCATTTATTCCCAACAACCTTGGTAAAAGAAGATTCCAAAACATGGAGAGTGTCTGAAGCAAGTGCTGAATCTTACCTCTTGCCTCTTCATCATCTTCCTTACTCTTGGCCTGAGCGAGCAGTTGATCAGCAGCCGCCTTCACAGCCTCCAGAGCAGCCAGACGTTTGTCTAGTTCCTCGATCAGTGACTAATAATTTAAAGACCAAAAAGAGTGAGAAATTTGGACACAATTCAGAAATCATACCAACAGGCCTGAAGTAAATTGGAAGGAACTACCATTTTTTCAATTGACTGATCATGGATTCAATTCCAACAGAAATGTCAACCAGAGCCAATGATGAACTTACCCTGTTGTCCATGAGTTGATCTCTTAGCTTGTCAGGATGAGCAGAGACAGGTTCTGCCTTCTCGACTTGATCGGCAGTTGATTGCATAGAGTCAATCATCACTTCCAGTTTGTCTGAGAACTGAAAACAGAGAAAAATTCACAATTTGAATAGCTTACATGTACTCTTAACTGACCGTTCTAAATGAAAGGAAGAGCCTCTCCCTAAAACACAAGATGCCATCCTAGTTACTGTTTAAACCTCTCAAGGTGAAACTCAAAGGTTCAAAACCATGACGTCTGCCCTTTTCCCCCTTCAGTGAGAATTCATACCTCGGCACTGCTGCTGAGGGCCTCCTCTATTGTATTAGTCCTGTCCTTCAAGAATTCTTTCATCTTCTGGTAGCGTGTGTTGTCGCCAGAGATCATCTCACTGATCTGCCCGGCCTCATCTTCGCTGACAAGTCGGGCCAGAGCCGACCCGGTCTTGTTCAGTTTTTCCAACTGGGGTTTGTGGTCGGAGAGTTCTTGCTTCATCAGCTGTGAGAAAGAGGAAAATAGACAGTCTTGAGGAAAACGGACGACAAGGCCCATATACAAGCAAGACTGGGAACTACTTCTTCACATTTTGAAATCCATCTTTTGTACCAACACAAACTGGAGTTGTTGGACAGGAAGAAGTGAGCAAAAGTAGGTGTCATCTCCTCTCTTTCCAACAAAGTAAATGCTGATGACCGCATTAGTCAAGACCGGCATTTTCTTCCTGAATCGGAGGAACAAGTCTATGCTCCTGGTTTAGCTTTAGGACCTACCCTGTGATGGACGAACAAATATGGCAACAAATTCAAGAACATTCATCATCATGCTGTCCCACATGCAAATCAACCTCAGTTCATTGTTTGTTTACCAAGGAATAATGTTTACCACCAATGCACTTTGACCCACACCAAATTCGATGAGAAAATCCTTTCACCATTAATTTGAGTTTATGAACTTTAATAAAGCTCATTCAATTTGAAAACCCTGAACTGAATGCTAGTAGCCACCATCGTTCACAGAATGACGCTCAAACAAACCCATTTTAAGGTCATCTGAAACAAAGTTTCACGTAGAATGAAAGGGAAAGAAAAGAATATGAACAGTAAACTAAACACCATCACTGAGGATGCTGTCATTGTTAATGGACATTGCTTTGCCTAAATACATCAGTTCAGTTCTGTCAAAGGCAGACGACAGTTAAAACATACCGCCACTTTCTCCTGCTGTGCTTTGAGCTGATCCGGGTTGACAGCCGTGATGCCTTCCTTCTCAACCCTGGGTTCCATGTCGTCCAACCATGTCAACAATTCATCATGGACATCATGGAAATGATGAGCCAATGGTAGAGCTTGTTCCAAACTGTTCAGGCGATCGCTGGAGAGTTTCGCCACTGACTCTGCTTGCTTCTTCAACTTGTCAATTCTCTCCTTGATGTCATCTTCGTCATCAGAGTGAGCTTCGCGGAGGAGTTTCTTGGCTGTGGTGATGGCATCCCTTGCCTTGGCCTTCTGGTCCTTGATCTCAGAATTCAGGTCCTGAAAGTGAAGAGAGTAGGCCTAGAGTAGGCAACCTCGAAGTCGCGCTTTGCCCACTAGATCTCCAACACTCCATACCCTTTACTGAGCCTGAATTCTGGTGCCTCAGATTCGATAAAACTGCCTGCACAGCTTACCTTGTGTTCCTGAAGCTGAGCCTGAAGAATGGCTGGATCAGCAGTGAGGCCTTCATCGTCCTTCAACTGTCCTTCCTTCTCCTCAAAGTAGCCGCTCAAATCATCAACATCTCCGAGCACCTCGACAGACTTCTGCCGCGAGAGTTTCAACTTCTCGGCCTTCTCGTTGATCTTTCCAGACAGTGAGTCGAATTTCTCATTATCCTTGGCAACCATCTCGCCTAACTTAGCAGCGCCCTCTTTTGTGGAGAGGACAGAGAGCTGCGGGGCTTCCTTGTTGATTGTTGCGACAAGTGGCTTGATGGTGCTAAGTTCAGTCAGAAGTTTCTGGAAGAAAAGCGCACTTTTATGAAACAGTTTTAAACTAGGGGCTTGAGGACTTTTCTTCCCCAGATCTTTCCATCCCTTAAATTTTAGCCCCGGACACTTCGCCCCTGAGAACATTTCGTGCCCTAGGACTTTTCATCCCCCGATATTTTGTAGGGTACTTTTAAATGCTGCATTTAAGACAACAGCACATATCCAGCTCTGGCTGGCATTGGTGTTGAATTGATGATCCTCTCAGCAAAGGTGCAATCGAAGTACCTGAATGACTTCCTCCTGGTGTTCTCCCTTCTCTTTCATGCTGGGTTCAGCGACCGTAATCCAGTCTTGCAGTTTGTTGTGTGCCTCGTGGAACTTGATAGCCATTGGAAGTGCCTCTTCCATCATCGAGAGGTTCTCCGCACTCTGAGCGCTCAGATCGTTGAACCGTTCCTTGATGGCATCAAGTTTATCCTGAATCTGCTTGGCATCTTCTCCTGTAGGTGACACAATCAAATTGTAAGTCTTCTATTAGATCAATTTTGCAAGTTCCTAAGGAGATGTACTGGTATGAAAGTCCCCCTCGCTATTAAGAACCCTTCGGGGTCGAAGGGTTAAGTTCGTACTAACGCAGAGTTCGTAATAGCAAGGATTTACATACATGTCATGAAATTTTGGGAGCCAAACATTGGGTTCGTAATATCCGGGAGTTCGTAGAATCGAGGTTCGTAAGAGCGAGGGTGCACTGTACCATTTGTTGATGCTGTGGCTGCATTTTTGACTTCAGATGCAACATCTTTTTGTTAATTCGACTTCTGGAGACAGGGATACCAAGATCTCTCCAGAATATGGCGAAAGGATTTTTACTTGCCTTTGGTGTGACGGAGCAGTTCTAGTCCATGAAGGTCAAGGTCATCTATATCTGGCTTGTGTTCCAAGATGGCCGCATTCAGATTCTGTGAAGGGAAAGAAATATTTAAGTTAATACGCATCACAGCGATTTGAAGGTCTTGTTCCTTCTTGTATCAACAAACGTCGAGTGGTTTTTGGTATCCTAAAGATGACAACTACCAGCAAGTAGACTTCCAAAAGTATAATGTGATCTAAAATCCATAGCATGAATCAATTAGATTATTGATCAACGCACTGAAGAAATCATAAGAAAGATATATACCATGAAAACGGTTACGAGACAAAGAAGTTATAACAGTTAGAAAGAGAGGTGATGGCCAAGTCTGGAAGGCCGACTGTGCCAACATGTTAAAGATAGTTACGACATAAACCCTGAAATTACAGGTGTTACATGTAAGTGATTCACACTGTTCTCATCATTTTACTTCTTAATCTTCTGACCCAAGGACAACCAGTTAGCAATAGTGCTTCACAGTAAATATACAGTGATTCTGAGTTGATTTAGTGCCGTCTTCCTTCGGAACGTTATTCACAATGAAGGTTCGTTAAACATGATTCCTCTGAACTATTAGGGTCAAATTCATAAAACGTTGAATTTACTGGTTCAGGGTCTGCACGTGCAGGTCTGTAGGCCTTGACTCAGTATATTCACTACAAGAATTTGACCCTTACAGATTGTCACGATACACATGTCACAGTTAAGACACAGAATTAGTAACGACAAGTTTTAAAGTTAGTCGACATCTGTAACTATTAAACCTAAACCCGTTACATTTGAAAATTTGAGTATACCATGAGTTCAGCCATCTTTCTCGTGACGTTCCTAGCCTGCAAGGGGTTAATACCCTCGACAGACACTTGTAAATCATGCGTGTCCAGCCAGGCCTCTTCATCAGAACATTGTTCATTAAATTCAAGTAAACTATCACGAATATTGACAAAATCCTGTAATTCATTTTCAATATCTCGACAGATGTGTCCAAAACGATCTTTCAGAGTATTTAACTCCTCTTTAACCCCCTGGGCATCATAAATGCCAACTTTGCCACTCAGCTGTTCGCCGAGATTTTCTGCACTGGCTACAAGAGACGCCTGGCCGGCCATTTGTTCGACTAATTCCTGGAAATTTCATAAAAGAAAAGAGAACTAAATAAAGCTTTGGAGGAGAGGATCAATGCAAATAAACAAGGGAAAAGAAGTGTTCGTACAAAGTGCTGGAATAAAAGAACTAACGTGAGGAATATTAAAGTTATATGAAAAATAAAATGTAAATGTACCAAATCACTTGACACAAGCATTTTATGGTTAAAAGAAGCATTCGAAAAGTGTTCAGTTCATGGACACATGTAGATGCTGTTCAATTTTCTCCCAATGGGACTGCATGACAGCCAGATATGTTTTGATGAACCTCAAGGCCACTGTCAACTTGAGTATGCTGTGTTTTATGATTTTCACGGGGAATTGGACAAATACCACAAAGTTAACATGAGCATCCACTGAAAATGCCCATTTCCCTGTGAAGATCCTAAACACATGGCATGAAACGCCAAAGTTGACCAAGACCTTTTGTCAACTATCTAATCCCATACTCCCACAGTGTCAAGTAACTCGTGCACATCCACATATGTGTGGCGGTCGAGGAAAACCCACCAGAAGTCACTGAATGATCAACAAGGGCTGTCAGACTGCCTGTGCATTGATCTGCTACTGTTTACCTGTTACGTAGTACATTTCAGCTATTGAAATGTGCAGGTTCACCAAGGCCATTAACACTTTCCTCACATGTGACATCCGATGGGTTTTCCCCAAGACCGCCTTACATATGAACAAAGATATTCTAAGATCTAAATGTCCTACATGCAGTTGTTGTGCCTCCGTGTGTGGATCTAACGGCATGTACTGTGTGCGGATGGGAAAAAGGATCGTGGTGAGGCATGGCTTAGGGGCACCATGGTCACGTGAAGTTAGGTCACGTAAACCGAACACAGATGGAGAAGATGGAGAAAAATCTAAATTTTTTGGTCTCCGTGACATAACTTTATGTGACCGTAGATAGAAACGAACATTGATATCTCTCTGACACCACATGAAACAGAACAACACTGGATGAAATGTGATCCAAGTGTTTTGTACATCACAACAATTTCTTACCATTTTCTATTTAGTTAGCGAAAGAAGAAAAGTTCGAATAGACCCAGCTTACCTGCATGTATTTCACATATCTAAAATTTGCCTCATTTAACATGGTCATTGAACCATTTTTTTTGAAGATGGGGATTTCGCCTTGTGGTTAAGGCATGCTGCCCCTGATTGCTGGCGACTGATGCCTTATGCGAGGGTCCGTGGGTTCAAATCCGGTAGGAAGCTATGTCTTTCACCTTAGAAACCTGATATTATTTCATGCCCTCTAAAATTTGCAGTGTCTGTTTTTCAACAATAGAAACTACCACAAAAGCAGCTTTTATTCTGAAGTGATTGCCACATGGCTTTGATAAGCTGTTATTTCTTCTAATTTTAGCAACAGACACATTTCCATGCCCGCCTCTGCTCAAAATTGGACTTGAAGAGATTCGTGCTAAAAATGACCAACATGCAGAACCTACAAGACCTCAAATGATGCATTCAAGACATCAATGCATCATTCGATCATGATGAACACAACGCTATAAACTATCCAAGATCACAGCTATCTGTAAATATGGAATAAGACTCACCTTGTGCTCTTCAATCTGCTGCTGCAGTTGTTCAGGATCGGCACTGATTGCATCCATCCCGGAGACCAGCTTTTCCGTCTTGTCCAACCATTCCATGATCGGCTGTATTTTCTCGCGGAACTCCTTGGCAATTCGTGAAATGTCATGCAGATCTTTCTGGCGTTGTTCAGCCGCTTCGCTCAGTTTCTCCCAGCGTTCTTCGAGGTCAGAAATCTGTGACGTGATCGTGTTCTTTTCATCCTCGTCTTCCGTTGATGACATGACCTGATCGGCGAGTTGGTGGAGTGACTCGATGCTTGGCGTACGGTCCGTGAGCATCCGTTGAAGGAACTGCAACAAGTAAGAAGAAATAAGTCAGCGAACACTGACATTCCAAAAGCCTACAATAATTTAGAGAGAAAAGGTCAAATTCAAGTTTTGCCACGAATCAAATGAGGCAGAGTTCAAAAGTAGGCCCCTACCTTGATTTCTCTTATTTCAGCCACATAGAAGACAAAAACAATGCCCTTACCTTCTGCTCCTGCATCTGTGCCTTGATCACCTGACCATCAGCAGACGGTTCCCTCTGATTGGCTATCATCTCTTCCGTCTCTCCAATCCAATCCAGCATGGACTCCAAGGCATCTTTGAACTTCCCTGATTTGAGGAGTGCAGCATCCAATTTGGCATCCCTCTCAGCGACCTTCCTCGTAAAGTCGGCCCATTTGCCGTTCATCTGATCAAGGTCAGCCTCAAGGTCAGATATGCTGACGCCAAAGCCTGCACTCTGGATAAGGTTGTTGCCAAGTTGTCTGGTCTGGTCAACATCATGAAGGATTGGTTCCACTGTCTCCTTCTGGAATACCTGAAAACAGACAACAGATGACAATAGCAAATGGGAAGGTCCATTGTTCAATAAGTTTAATTCCAATCAGTTTTGATTCTCTTCAACTAACCTTGAAATCCTTCTGGAGCTGTTTGACTTTGTCTTCATCTCCACCCATAGGTGGTGCTTGTTGCAAGGATGCGTCTGCCTTGTCAATGGCACTGTTTACATCATCAACCTTCTTCTTCAACTCCTCTAACTTATCCATGGTATTCTCAATATCTTCTTTTCGGTGTTGATTCTGGTCGATGAGTTTGTCGCACTGTCGCTGGAGGGCGTCAAGCTGGAGTACAAAAATAAGAGAATTTCTATTATTTGCACTGCTCCCTTCAATTTTAAAGAATAATGAGGTCATATGACGACCTTGAGCTAAATATAGATGAGGCTCTAATTATAATACCTGGTTGATGAAGTTTGTTGGATCAGCCACCATTCCTTCATTCTGTAGGTCATGCAGTTTGTTGTTTTGGTCCTCAATGGCTGCCTTCTTCTCCTCAAGTTTCTCCAAAAGTTTCTCAGCATCACCGAGTTGTTTCTTTAGACTCTCTAAATCTCGACCTATGCCTGGTTTGGCATTGGCCTCTTCTTCAAGGTGGTTCAGCTCTCCTGACAAATCTCTCATGCCTCGTTGGTAATCACCCAAAATGGCTGAGCCGGTTTCGAATTCGGTGATCAGGGCGTCGATGTCGGCATTCAGCGTGTTGTACCGCTTTGCAGCCTTGTCGCTCTCGTTTTCGACGTGGGTTGAGTTGCAGCCCTCGGGTGCGCTAGCGACGAGGAGGTCAGCCTGCTCGCAGAGGTCAGTCACCATTGGCTTCATGTTCTGCACATCTTCCTGCAGCATCTAGAACAGAGAATACATCATTTTAAATCCCAAGTGCAAAACAAGGCGGCAGGAAAAATGTTTGGATATGATGGAACCAAACATGGGCAGATACACAGGTTTGAACCGATAGGCCGAGACAAATATTCAGTTCAGAAGCAGATGGATATCGATCGACCAATCAATGCCAACCTTGACTTTATCCAAGTGTTTCGAATCCTTTGATGTTTCTGCTGCAGCCCTGTACGAGTTCAACTTGTCTTCGTTAGTCTTCAGCACATGCTGGACATCCCTCAGTGCATCATTGTAGTCCTGGAGCAGCTGGCTGGTGTCCTCAAGTTGTTTTACTTTCTCAGCAGCGGCTACAAAAATATCAAAGAAGAAGGTAAACAAAACATGAAATTTAAGGGAACAGTCCGTCAGGTTAAACAATCCAAGAGGAATGAAACTGATACCAAGAGACTACGAACCTTCATTGAGATTGTCCCATCTTGTTGAGATGTCATCGAGATCGTGCTGCACCATGGTGTGGTCTGCATCTGTAGATTGCAGCAGTACCTGGCCTGCATCTTTCAGTGCATTGAAATCAGCTGTCTTCCACACGATCTCATTCTGGAAGCCCTAAAAGTGAAGCAAAATTCCAGTCATTTTAATGTTAGCTTTTTGTTTTTCGTGGGTGCTGGTGAAGGGAAGTCAATCTCAAAGGTTCTCATTCAAGATTCAAATTTTGTATGTAACAAATTTTAAATTTTCGAAGCAAAACAATGAACTCTAAATCAAGTGGGGGGGGGGGTGAAACAAGAGATGAATCTGAACGTTCACAAACCTGGGCATCCTTGAGCTGCTTGGCCAAATGCTCCTTCTTCAGCACCACGTTCGGCATGTCAGCCAAATGATCTTCCTTGAACTTCAACCAAGCCAACACACCTTCCAAGTTATCCAGGAACCGCTGCGCATGGTCAAGACAAGTTTTCAAATCTTCGTGTCGGTCTGCAGTGGTCTTCTTCAGATTCTTCAACTGTCCTTCCAGTGTGTCCAATTGTTTGTCAATTTCTGCCTTCTCTTCTGGACTAGCAGCCGACAGTGACATCCGTCTGCCCATCTCGATGGTCTTCTTTGTGTCGTATTCCATGTCGTCAAGTTTACCTTGCAGATTCTGCAACACAGAAATTTGTCGAAAGTCAACAAATTTTTCCACAATACTGACCTAAAGGAGGGTGCGAAGTACTGCAGACAATTCGACAGTCGATTTCGTAACAAAATAAAATGCCTACCTCTGTGTTATCCAACTCTCGTTTGATCTTATCCTTGTCACATGACAGCGGAGGCAGACGATCAAGTCCTTGTTGCATGTCTGCCAACACCTGCAGCTGTTCGGAGAGCTTCTCATTGAATGCTTGGCCTTCTTGTTCAGCTTCATCTGCCTTTGTCTTGTACGTATCTGAAGTAGAAGCAGCGTGAATTAAGAGTGAGAACTGTCGTCAAGGAAGGAAGGGTACACGACCTTCAACTGCAGTTTAATCCATGGGGGCAGTTTTGCAACAAGAAATCAGTGAAAATTGAAGCAAAATACCCACCATACTTCTTCATGAGATCATTGAATGGTCTCTCAACATTGGCCAGCTTGTTGTTCAAGTCAAACTTGACAGACGACTGCTTGGTCGAGTCACAGAGCGAGTTGCATTGATCTCGTGCCTTCTCCAGCAGGTCTTTGAAACTTTCAACGTCACCATCTATACCCTGTAGGAGATCACAGAATGAACACTTTAGCAAAACAGAAGGCTATTCGTTAATACATATGGAAGTTTCTTGCACGGTGACACAAGTAGAAGAGGGCTTTTACAAAGTCAACCCCAGCTCTGTGCCTGGAAACCATTCAACATATTCCAACAGATGAACCCTTTTCTGCTTACCTTCATCTGCTCTTTCTGCTTCTCAATCATGTCTGCCTTCGATGAAATCGGCGGTAGGTCAGCCATCTTGTCAACAAGAGTCGGCAGCATGTTGTTAAGCTGGTGAAGTGTGTCGTAATACTCTGAGGCTGGACCCAACAGATTTCTCAAACTGTCCTCACGATCCTTCAACTGCTGTTGGAGTTTATCCCAGCCATTGGTAACCTCTATTAGATCGGAGTTGATTTTCTTGGCATTCTCAGAATCTGGTTCACATTTTTCGAGGATTGCATTTCCGGTACGGACGAACTGGTCGTATGTGTCGTTCATGCTGTTGAATTCATCTTGAAGAACCTGGAGAAGATATGAAATTTTGACTCTGAGTAGCTGGAATCTTGCACAGACACCCAGAAGAAAGAGTTACGATACCTTTATATCAACAGATGTGTTGTTGCCATACGAAAACAGGAAGCCATTTTGGTTTTTGTTTCCAGGGGAAAAGGAATTTTGACAAGTGTACATAACATTACAGAACCATGACACCATTGAAGTAGGCTATCCTGGAAAGGAACTACAAACACTTGATAATTCGGTGATCCTAATTGTCACATTTTGCTTTATGTAATGATTTTAAGTAGAATGGTGCAGGATTCAGTGGAAATGTAGCGCTGAGGAAAGCCAGAAATTTGCAGCATTTCAGCCGGGATCATCCATGTCAAGCTTGGCAGACGGAGTTTCTGAATCAATATGGCCCAACCAGTCACATTGGAGGGATTCACAGCATGTTTGGGGCCACTGAAGGAGGGACTGGGTTAGGTATTGACATATCCAACTTCATGGATGGTCTATTTTTCAAAGCCTAGCAGGCTAACCCTTTCAGTGCCTACCCCCGGCTCCCATGGCCTACATTTTCAATTCCAGAGCAAAGATCGCAAACGCCATCTGAAAACTTGTGGTAAAACAAAGCATTTGGCTCAGATTGAGCCATACTGATGTCAATTTCAGTTCCTTTTTCAAACATTACGTGTCTCTGGCGTTGTCCTAACTTTTTATCAAATTTTGCTCAGGCACTGAATGAGTTACCGCATGCAGACTGGAGTGTACACCATCGACATACACTTTCTAGTTGATGCTTTTGACAATTTTGCAATGACATGGTCCTCATGCATCAGCACCAATGTACCAAGCATGTATCAATGGCGGTGTTTAGTATAAATTTACAACAATGAATTAGTACATGAAGTATTCGCACATGCTGTGAAATTGATGGTGAAGTCGAGATCTTCTGGAAACTGCTTCAAAGCCATGAGTTTATAGTTCAGCATCCATCCCAAGATGAGGATGGGGTCACCTGAAGTGTGCTGGACAGATAAGAACGTTTCCTGCCCAGCAACAGAGAGCCAGGCAGTCGTGGACGTATAAGTGCTCCTGAGAGTTTTTTTCACTTCCTTGGAAACGTACAGTATTTTCAGTACAAGAGATGTAAAATAGGTACGAGTTTACATAGCATAGGCCTAGGCAAAATGTGGCAAATCATGAATATGCACATCCAAGGTTATTTGCAGGCTGGAAGAATATACAGATTAATTCACTGAGAACTGATGGTGTTTTCATTACAAAAGAAAACAACTTTTGCAGAAATTTATCAAGCAATGCATGAGTTGAAGAGGCACAAGTCATTTCTTCATTTGAATATGCACTGGCACTGAGATTTGGATACCTCACACCATCAGTTCTCCAGCTTTAACCCTGACACCCCTCGCTGCCCTGACGAACCAATCCAGCACGACTCATTTTAGCGTACTAGTCCAGTTCATTCCATGCATATAGAGGTGCCAGGTTCATCAAATGACAGGAGATTGGCAAAAAGGCGCTTTGCGTTCAACTCAGGGACATGGAGCATTCAGGTTCACTCATTCAACAACAAAACAAAACTCCACATAAAAAGATTGTTCCAAACAAACCCAAGTAGCAGGAGAATGTTTTAATCTAGTTTGATATCATCAGGAAGTAGGCCTAGGCCTAGCATGTGCCCGGACTTCCACCTTTCGAGAACTTCACTCACTATCTCTTCTCTACGAATATATAATTGATGCCAAGTTTGTATTTCAATGAATTCCCGCACACTGTGAAGAGATGCAGACGAACTTCAAGAAACCCACCTCCCATTTGCCACAAACATGTACGAAGCAAAAAAACTGTAAACATGACATCTCATGTCGTCTGCTCCTTTCATGCTTTGTTGTTGTTGTTGTAATTGAATGAGTATAATGAATAAAGTCATTCCGGCCTTACCTTCACCTCCTGGTACTCCTGGTACTGCGCACGGGAGGGAAAGTTAGAGTCGATTATTATGTGGCCAATAGAGGGCAACACATTCCAAGTGCGCTATTCCATGCACCAAGCTTCATCTCACTACAGAGGATGCACGAGCACTGTACCGTAACCATGACAATGCAACTTCAGCCCACATATTTGCTCCAACTTTTCAGTCTGCATCAATGTATTCAACAACTTGGACCAAATCTTATGAATGATGACGTCTTTTATGGTTAAGCATTGCAAGATATTTAGAAGGAGCAAAGTTAAATGGGCTGAAGTTGTCGGACAATGCCGTAATGGGCATGATGGGACTGTGACATAATCTTGCGCCAAAGCTGGTAGCAATGATGAGCAAAACCATGAAAAGTAAAAACACTCCTATACCAAGACCCGTAATAAAATTGTAAAGTGAATCCTGAACCAAATAATCAGAAAAAGTAGAATTTGTCAACAGATTTTCCCGCCAATAATAAAAGGCACTATCAGTGGCAACATAGTCAACTGAAGTGATAGTACAGTCCTGTACTTCCAAGTCAACTGCAACATAGAGTAAAGCCTAATTCATACTTCGATGCACGACCATCGCCGACGACCGACGTGCGTTCTTCCGTTCGGCGCCAACCCTGTCGTGCGATTTGGTCGGCGTCCTATCGCCAGGCTGTTATTACTTGAGTCATTTCACAACGGGTCGCCGTCGCTAAAGTACGCTGGACTATGAATCAATTCCGGGAAGTCGGCATCCAGATTTGATCAGGCGTCGGACGCCGATGGTCTTGCGTCGAAGTATAAACTAGGCTTAAGGCTAACACTTCAATCAACAATGCTCTCACTGATCCACAATGGACATGGCTGAGAAAGGAGATCTACGCATTCTGAAGCAAATAAAATCTCAGAAAATCCTCCCACAAAAGATGGTTTAGTCCTTGTCAGACAACTTGGTCTTTGCAGACAGTAAACTGGCTCAAAAATCTGTTTTAATGAGTCCTGTGTACGATAACAATGATTTCAAATTACATAACTGGGGATTGAAGAAATAAATGATTTTGGAAATTACCAGGACCAAGTTGGGCTGACCAGAACTTTACATAAAACGATTGCCTATAATCATGAAAGAAATCAGAGGGAAAGTATTAAGAGTGGTCCCTAGGTAACCCAGTGTCCCAACATCAACTTTCACCACATGCACATGATAAGCAACTGGTGATCAGACTACTACTTTAGTGTGAATTTCAAATTTAATGTGATAATCTAGCCGAACTTGACTTGAGATTTGCAACCAAATGGCATCAAACTCTTTCAGTACAGAACATTGCAGAAATTATTGACAATTTCTTCTAGGGGACTGAAGGAAAACTTGAAGATAGAAATAGCAGAAGATGTATCATTTAACACCTTTCCAAAAGGTCAAAGCTGCCAATCAAGATGTATGATTGAAAATAATCAAAGAAAATATCATATTTATGAAAATAAATCCAGCACTCTGAATTGTAGAAATATGGGCAAAAAAATCCACTGAAGTTAAAAAATATTGGAATCATGATTGAACATCAGGTGACTCTTACCTGCACTTGCTGCAATTGTGTGTTTGCCATGCTTGGTTCCGACGCAACGGGACCCAAGACTGACAACATCTTGCCCTTCTGGTCCAACCACTTGACGAGCTGGTCATGGCTGTCACGGAATCCTTTCAGGTCATTGACTAATGCACCGAGAGATTTGCGGTGTTCCCCAGACGTGGATTTCAGGGCAGCCCATCGGTCTTCTGCAGAATCAAGAAGAAAACAGGTAAGATATAGTTATGAAAATCAACAGAAGACAATATAAGTGAGAACGACAACGACAACAAAGATTTTTGGACTCAGGATCTGAATATCAATAAACATGCAGAGGGTAAGATCATAAATTGACAGATTACTGAGAGTTACTCACCAAGTTGTTCAAGTAATTGCTGCACGTCACCGATTCCCGGCACATGTCCCTTGTTCTTCATCAACTGTCCAGCCTTTTGACGTATGCTGTCAACGAGCTCCTCCTTGGCGAGCAACTCATCATGGAACGTTTCGTGTTCTTTCAGCTTCTTGGCTGCTTCCTCCACGCTGCTTGGCAACTTCTCCTGCGGAACGATGCCACGCTCCTTTTCTTCCAGCCACGTTAGGATGTTCTGGACGTCCTCCAAGTATGACTTGACTTTCTCCAGTGTTGAGCTGAGTTCGTTCTGTCTGTCGGCGAGACGGTCACCAACGTTGTCATATCTTTCGTTCATTTCCATCAACTGTTGTTGCGCTTCTGACAAATCTGAAGTAATGGGTATTTTTTTCAGTCAAATTCACTGAACAAGGTAGAGCAGACAATGAAATATGAATCAAGAAATTTTTCTAACGTCTTTTGATTGCAAACTTTCAGCATTCAGTTTCTTCTCCTGAAACTGACACACACACTGATTATTGGTGGAGATGGAACAAGGGCAGGTCAGGTATGACGATTTCTCAGGAGGCTGACGTACTGGTACATGCAAATTGACAAGACATTTTTGGACACACAGGAATTACACTGAGTATTGGGGAACTGTATCGTAAAGAATATGGTAGCATGCATAGAGAAGATGAAACAGTGGTTCAAGCAATGCACTACATGTATCTGTGCATGATGCCACTATTACTGCACACAAGTCAAGTTCACTATGAGTTACACAAAAGTGCTGTTACCATCGAATCCGAGCAAGTTGTCCGTGGAGCTCTTTCGGCTGCTGATGCCACTTGACTCGCTGGAGAGCGGGCTGACCACAGAGGATGGGGAGGTAACAGGACCGGTCCGGACGGGAGATGTTGGGACTCGGGCGCCAAGTCGTACACTAGGCTCTAGAATGTGACAAAGGAATGAAAGAATCTATGCTACTCAAAGGAAAATCTATCAAAGTTGATCAATGCCATGAAAGGGTGAAATTAATGGACAGAAAAGAAAGTGTTTGGGTGACTGCTACTGCAGAGACTAAGAATGACTGCTACTGCAGCAGGCAAGGATGACTGCTACTGCAGAGAGCAAGGAATATCCAAGAACGTAAGGTGTAACAATCATAAATTGATTTCAATGGAATATGCATTAACCATAAAGTCACACACAAGTTCTCAATCAATATCATCAAAACTCATATAATTTGTAGAATATGAATGAACATCGGAAAACTATGGTGGTATCCATTACATAAAGTGAATGGTTGTATTTATTCTACCTGGCTGCACATGCTGAAAACTACTTGTGTACCATTTTAGTGTGGTGTGCAAAGAGTTCAGCACTAAGGTTAACTTGATGACGTGTAATTATAAGTTCACTCTCACATTTCACTACAACTAGAGTGTTTCAATGCTCAAACCTTAGAAATCTTGTGTACGAAGTATGAATTTAGTCCCAATGAAATTGAACGTGAACTTACTCCTTCTGACTGGGCTGCTGGCCTCCCCGTCGCCATGCTGGAGTGACTCAAGGGTGCTGCTGACATCATTCACCTCCTCGATCTTGGGAGAGAAGTCTTCATAGGTCTTCAGCAGAGGCTGAAAGCAGACAAGAGTTTTGACATGAGCAGACGACATCCACAACCGTAAGCAGACGATGTCTTCAAGACAACAGTTCATATGACTCACGAGAGTACTTCACCATTGAAGGTTTCTGACCAATTGAATTTATAACATCCATTCACCTTACAACACAGCCAATCACTTACCTGTAGTTCTTCAATCTGCTTCTCAATGACCTCAATATCAATGGCGACAGGTTCAAGGTGATCGATACGACCTTCGACATCTCCCAGCCAATGCAACACCTCCTCCTTGGCCAACTCGTACTTCTGAGCAAGCTCAAGTCTGAACTGTGCCTCTTTCTGTCGCTGTTTTAAAAGTTCGGAAAGATGTGCCCAGTTTGATTTGATTCCTTGTAGGGCATCCTTGATGCTGGTGCCATCACCGACACCAGGGCTGGTCATGAGTTCTGTGGCGATTTGTTCCAGGCTTTCGAGGTCCACAATCTTAGCATCATGCTCAGATGTAATTTCATTGACCTTGTTGCTGAATCCAAGGTTGTCCAGCCTTGTCATGTCCTTGGATTCCAACTTCCTCACGACGGATCCAATCCAGTCGTTCACCGACTTCGTAGCTGCTTGGAATTCGGCAAGCTTCTCTTGTGCATTGTCAATGTTGTCCCTTCGAGCATTGCATTTGTCAACCACGTCTGCGTATTTCTGGTTCATTTCATCCAATTCTGCTTTGATCTGCTGACCAGTCGCAGGGTCTTTCGTTTTGATCAATTCCAGGGCAGCATTGTTGATGCCCTCGATGCTCGCCTGGTGACTGGCGATGTCCGCTTCCACCATCTTCAACTGCTGGTCTTGATCCTTGAGAAGGTCTCGACTCAAACCGATCGGTCGCATGTTGTCCAAAGCGACTTCAACATCCTGCAACCACTTCAATGTGTTGTCCATGCCAACCTGGACACCCTGAGACTGCACCATAGCAGTTTGGAGGGTATTAGCACGCTCCTGAGCAACGGACATCAAGTCGGTCAGCTTGGCCTCACAACCGTCAACATTATCCTTCACATCCTGCAACTGGGTGTCGTCTGCTTCCAAATCTGACAACGCGTCTGCCAAATCCTGAGCATGTTTCTTCAAATCATCCAAAGCTTTTCCTTGCGAGATGGCAACCGCATTGAACGACTTCACTCCTTCAAGTTGCTGCTGTAGTTCCTTGGGCTTGGATTTGAAAGGTTCATCTGTGAGACTTGTGAGCTGGTTGTCAGCAGACGCCTCCCAACTCTGCAACCGCTGTAAGTTGTCTTTGAAGGTCTTGTGTTTCTCAGCAGTGGAGCTGAGCTTGTTGATCATGTCAGTCGTGCCTTCCTGTAGAGCTTGGTACCTGCAATGAATAAAGGAAGGTAGGCATGAACTCTGCACCAGAAGGGGTTTATTTTCAGGGTTTTGCTGTGGTAGCCCACAGGACACGGGATACCGAGAATTTTGACCCCTGTCCAAATCTAACACACTCATCGAATATTTCTGAAGAGGAATTCCTCTGTTTGCACCAACTGACCTGTCATTGGCAGTCTTCAATTTATCCCGGATGCCCTCAGGTTCTGTGATGTCACTGGGAGATGCGCGAATCTTGGTGTCTTGGGCCTGTGCCCTGAATGCTTGCTGATCTTTCTGACTTTGCTGAAATGGGAAAGTACAGTGCATGATCAACTTCATGACTAGAGCTCAGGTAAAGTGACCCAGTGACAGACGCTCTCAAATCTACAATTACCACAACTGATTGTTTTGAAGGAATACTTACTTTGACTAGGCCGGCGTACTTCTGCGCCGTCATGTTGACGAATCTGAGGTCGGCTTGGTGGGCAACAACGTCACTGCTCAGTGCCTGGAGATGAAGAGAGATTCAGGAATGACAAGCCAATCATTCTGCTCTGCTCATGCAAACAACTAAAAGCAACGACCAAGCAGAATATCCTTGATGTTTAAAAAGACCATTCACATCTACTCACCCGAGCCACATCTAGATGATCTTTGATCTTGTCAAGGTCACCACTGACCTTCTGAAGGTCATGGAGTTTGTCTTCTGCTTGGTCCTCCCAATTCGCGAATCGGCTGAAGTCTTCGTCAAACTTTGAAAGCTCCTCACTTGCTGCAGTCAGTAGTTTCAGTCTGCCCTCTGTCTCTTTGGAGAGCTGCAAAAAATGGTGAGAAAATCAGACACCAAATGTATCAAAACTGCAGATTTACCTCTGTTTAAGAGAATTTCATCCACCATGACTATGCGATGCCTCAATCAGAAATGATATGCAGGGGAAATGGCAGTAAAATGTTGAAAGACCCTAGCCAAATCACGAAATGTGTCGCCACACTTACATTATCCAACCGGTTCTTGAGATCGGTTGAGAGGGAATTGAGTTCATTGATCTCGTTCAGACTTAGCGCATCCTTGGAACTGTCTGTAATTTGGTCTGTTTGGTATAAAAGGGCCAATAGGGGCTGTTTGTGGACTCCAATGTCTTCTGCTATTGCCTGCAATGAATTCGGAACATTTCAGAGATGGGGTAAACACACAAGTCAATAGGCATAAACTTTCATCACTAAATCTTGCCCATCCATTTCAGTATTTTATTAAATTACACTCCGTTCCCAATCAACGCTACCTTGTTTTCTTCATACTGGTTCCTGAGTTCATCCTCGTTGTCGCAGACGGGTTGGTGTTTACACAGATCTTGTTCAACTGCTGTCAGCCATTCTTCCTCTGCCTGTAGATCCTTCATCAGGCCTTGGTAGACTTCTGGGATCTCCCCCTATTGAGAGAAAGTGGAATCATTAGAGAGGTCCTCGGCGATGTTTGGCGACACCTGTGTAATGCCACCAAGATGTACTTGGCATTTTGGCAGTTCATATGAGCAGCTTATGGCATTTTTTGCCCGACCAACGATGCTCTTAGAATACATCCTTGTAAAGAATATTCCAAGATTGATTGAAGGACCAATCCTGAGTTCGGTACATCTTGGTGATCATAACATAAGGTCACACCATGTGTCTTTGGAAACACATGGAAGAAAGTGAAAACTATTTTGGGAATGAAAGGATTGTGTATGAGACAATCTGCATTACATGAAATGAGATTCGGTTT
Organism: Notospermus geniculatus; assembly: GCA_002633025.1. Lineage (NCBI taxonomy): Eukaryota > Metazoa > Nemertea > Pilidiophora > Heteronemertea > Lineidae > Notospermus > Notospermus geniculatus. The sequence goes on along the minus strand of NMRB01000891.1, from coordinate 71,312 downwards.
GAATGTGTTGGTGATACTGGTACCAAGAATCATGAACAAAAGAACATCTAGACAAAATGTTAAAACAGACAAATGATGAATGGTATGAATGTGAAACACAGAGAAGCAGAGCTTTTGCAAATTTGACAGCCTGAAAATGATCTTCAAAGGACGACACCACTGCATGGTTAAAAAGAAGATTTGTGACGGAGCAATTTCTTTAAAATGCAAATAGATATTTCTCTTGTAGATACAGATATCTCCGAAAATTGTTGTGATAAATACCCACAGCAATAGACCAATTTCAAATAGGCACTTTTTTCATCCCTGTGAAATTTACAAAAGCCAAAATCAAAATGCGTGAGACACTCGTGGTTGGGTGAGTAAACCCTGAAACAAATCCCATACCAATTTTGCCAAACCTTGGAACAGTTTCAATCATCTGATAACACTCGTGTTATCAATTTTGTAAGTAGGATGGGCAGCATTAGGGTGCAAGGACAAGTACACTTCTACAGTGTCAGAACCCAATAAACTTCAACCAAGTGAAAATATGAACCCATCACCAAATGTATAACTTCTTTGCACAACTCACGCTGAGGGCTTTTGTGAGCCAGGGACTGTACTTATAAGGCTGTGAAAAAGAAAATCAACTATCAGGTTGTATCAAAGGAAAACTGTCCAAACACTAGGCTTAAACCTTAATTCACTACATGGAAATGGCCTAATGCCATGGTAGTCTTATATCGAATGATAACATGACCAAAGTTTCGGACTTCTACACAGTAAAGAATGTCCCACATTTGAAACATCCAACAATTGTTCTTGACAAATTTACTAACATAATTACTGAAGGAACCTTCAAAAGACTCTTCAATTTTTTTGACTCTTTTGGAAATGATTTTCAATTTATTATTTCAACCATTGTCAACATCTCGTTTATAGCATCCATGGCTAATGGACAGATAATTTCATTACTTCTGCACCTGTAATTAAGAGATCAATAAGTGGTTGGCATCATTTTTGCCGATCTAGAGAACACCCCACCACAAGTGATTAGGAAAAACACCAGAAGAGTTCGACAAGGGAAATGATGACAGAAAGAGAGGGAAGGAAAATGAAACAAATAAAATAAAAATATAAAGAAAAACATGATTAAATATTTGTGAACATTCAAAATGATGGAGGGTGTCCTAGAAACAGTAGATGGTTCAGTTATGATGGAAAGCCTTCAAATGAATGGTGATTCAAGAACACCCACATTTGAAATGCAGTAGACCACAAAATTTTCCACAACAAAAGTGAATATTTTTGCTCTTAAAGATTTGGGATCTACAGTATATGAACAAACTGAAAGAGATAATAAACATTAAAGTGAACTGAAATGAAAAGAAAATTAACCGTTTCCTAATTGCAAGTGAAAATGGAGGCAAAATAATCAGATGAGTGTGAAGTACTTACTGTGATAATACATATACATGTGAAGTTACAACACCAATGTCAAGGAACAAAAAAAAACAGAAATGTACAAATGAATACAAATATTTGGATATCACTGAATATTTTGTCTTATAAATTACCGGTATATAAATAAATATGTTCGGAATAGTTAACTTAGTTGACCTACAAATATCTGATGCTTTGACAATAAAACAGAATTCCAAAGAGTGTCCCACCATAAATATCAGCTAAGTGTGCATGATGCCCATTTAAATGTACACGTACATGGTTGGTGCATGCATGTAATAGAATACATGTCGTGGCACACCAATGTGCATATCATATAGGCCCCCGTACGTGTACATAAGTGCATCATGTACAGAGTATATGCTAGCTGTCTTCAATAGTTATGGTGGAACAGAAAAGAAGCATTCAAAATGATTCTACATCGAGAAGAAAGACTCAAATATGCATAGTATTTCATCTATCATTTCCTCTAAACCAAACATGCTCTCAAATACTAGTCCAAACACCACCGAGCATGCAAAATCAAGACTTTTTCAAACATGACTTAATAAAGAATAGTTATGTAAGTTTTTAGGTCTTGTTCATCAAATCTAAAACTCCGATGACCGATGGAAAAGTTGAGAAACCATATGCATACATTTTAGGAACAGATCAAATGAAATCACGTGCATAATTTTCCAGTGAAGTTTCTGGAAAACTGTGAATTATCTTAGTAACTCAAGAAAGCAGGAGGCAAATTGCAGGTAACTGTGGTCAGAATTTGGCAGAAGGCATGGAGGGTGACACAACACCATGAAATTCAAGGTGTCAGATCTCAGTGGCAAAGCTCGACAGTGGGTCCTCAGGTCAGCCAATCTGAAAGTCTGCACAGTGAAGGCAATGAATTTGTTCATAAGTGATGAAAAGCTGCTGTTTTTTAACAAAGCTGATATTTTTTTTGAGGCAAAGGTGACAAATAAAGCCAGAATTCAGGAAAGCAATGTAGAATATAGCAAGATGCTTGTGGAATTTGAAATGTGGTGGAAATTATCAGAAAGCACAGTCGCAGTGCTCAGGTATATGTAGGCCAAACTTGCCCAAAGATGATTACTTTCAACTTAATTTACTTTCAACTTAATTGAGGATTTTCAATGAAGTATAAAGTAAAGGTGCCGAACTCCACAAAGAATGTGTTCAGTGACGCCACAATAAAATGGTCTTCGTTAAGTGATCAATCAACTTCAAAATATTCTATGCTGTCAAATCGTTAGGAAATATCCAAGCGTTATTTTACAGCATCATGCAATTGTAATCTAGCACCCTAAATACGGCATTGCAAGATTGGCCACGATTTATTTTTCTGTGGAAAGATGGCGCCGCAAGATTGGCCACTCATAACTTTTGTGTCGATCATGTCCATTCACTGACCACAGTCCTCGGTAAAATTGCCAGTAAAAGTTTACCATTTCAAGGATTGAGTGCCACTGCAATTTGGTCCTATGTTTCTAGAGTTTTACAATGTTCTTATCCTTACTCTCGGAGGGAGTGCAATGCGGGCAAAGCAATTACTCACTACAAGCAGCTAGCCAACAAAAGTAAAGGGAACTTGAAATCATTATGAGTTAAGACACTACAGATTCAACAAAGTTCACAACCTATTACGGCAGTTAACTGTAAATATTTCTTTTAAACCTTTTGAAACCAGAGGCAACCTCCTGGAAACTACTACCGGTACAATACAAACCTGGGTTCATATTCATAAACATACTTAAATCAAATTGTGATACTTATCTTTTGTATTGAACAAAGGATAAGTGTCACACTTGTAGGCTTAAGTTGTTTTATGAATACGAACCTTCGGACCTTCACAAAGCCCCCATAATTTTGAGGCCATGCAAATCCTTTGTCAGGCTGAGTGTGAACAATAGGTTCCCCACAATGGACAATCGTTTTTCACACTCCATACACTAATAGGGGCTTTGTGAATAAGTCCCATAGGCCCATATTCATAACTACTTAAGTCTAAGTGTGATACTTCTTTTGTGTTCAACAAAGGATAAGTGTCACACTTAGACTTAAGTAGTTCATAAAACTATTTAGGCCTACGTCTAAGCACGATACTTATCTTTTGTGTTGAACAAAGGATAAGTGTTACACTTAGACTTAAGTAGTTTTATGAATGTGCGCCCTGATTCTCACCCGGATGGTACATGGGACCAATGCTGCCACACAGTCAGCATCCTGCATCGATGTGCGACAGGCAGAGCTTGTGGTACCATGAGCCATCTGGATGTGAAGCCATTCAGCAAGATCCCTCACCACCCCTTTGCACTTCTCATTACAAAACTGCTGTGCAGATTCAAATCAAGTGTGCTATGATAGTTTTAACAGTACCGGTACACATTCTCATTCCATGCTATCACTATAGCCATACACCAAGTATTGATAAGGGATGTACTATGTGGGCCTAAAGGAAAAACACCACACGGGACACACGAGGGCATGCTTTAGACAAAAGCTATGGATGTGGAAAAGAAACCAGCAAAACTGCCAGAGAAGGTATTCAAAATATTTGGTTGCCCACAGTCTTGACATACGTACGTGCCATGTGCAGTACATGTACAGGCCCATTCTAGGCTGCAGAAGCTTGGTGGCAGTCTATGCCAACAGTACCCCATCTCTGAGTCTTGAAGCTCAGAATGAGAGCTGCAGCTACATTGTACAAATTGAACTGTAACCTGATATAGCCTTTTTAACAGGCGTCAAGACAGCTGCAGCGAAATGGCAAAAGACAAAACAGCAACATTTTGAATACACAGTCTCTGCGAAATGCTATGAAATCACTGTGAAATATCCCAGTCATTACCAGAAAGGATTTATATTTCACACGTGATTTCTTGTTTAATATACATCATAATGGAATAGGTAGATACAAAAGTTACAGGAAAATAATGCTACAAAATCATTTTTTACATAAATGAAAATACACTGTTCCCTTGTTGGCTTCATATGCACAGTGCATGCCACTACTCGTAGGGTCAATTACTATGTCTACCTATTCCACAGCCACCTGAGTTTTCCCATTTGGAAATGAATAGATTCAGTTGATTCAATTTAAAAGGAATTGATTCTTTTGATTGAAAAGGAATGCATTGATTGGATTCAACTGAAAAAGAATGCATTCATTGGATTGAATTGAAAAGGAATGCTTTGATTGGATTCAATTGAAAAGGAATGAATTCATTGGATTCAATTGAAAAGGAATGCACTCATTGGATTCAATTGAAAACAATGCAATCATTGGATTCCATTTGATTCAATTGAAAAGGAATTCATTCATTGGATTCAATTGAAAAGGAATACATTCACTGAATTCAATTGAAAAGGAATGCATTCATTGGATTCAATTGAAAAGGAATGCATTCATTGGATTCAATTGAAAAGGAATGCATTCATTGGAATAAACACAGGTGGCTTGAGGATGAAGGAAATGCATATTGAGTAAGAATTTCAAAATCAAAAATTTCAGTCATTCAAAGCAGGCATTTTATACATAGCATCGCATTCAAGGAATACATTACAGCAGCAGAAAACTGTTTACAACATCTAGAAATTCAACTGTTCGTAGAGAGAATCAGATTTCTTTTTGACACCCCTGATCACCAATTCCGGAGAATGATACACAAGGCAATGCATCCACAATTTCAGAGGTGATAGGGGGTTACACTTCCACTGTACCACTCAGGCAGCAGCCCAAATGTAGAGAAAATCAGATTTTCTTTTGACACTTCTGATAACCAATTCTGGAGAATGATACACAAGGCAATGCACCCACAGCTTCAGAGGTGATAGGTGGTTGCACTTCCACTGTACCACTCAGGCAGCAGCCCAAATGTAGCATGCAAAAGTCCATGGATGCAAACAAACTCTGATTCTCTGGTGAACATATAGAAGAGTTGATGCACAACATAGATTCAAAGCATCAGAATTATCATGTTCTCAATCTCAGCTGGTGCTGCTGCATAAAGATGGCTTCAAGGGGTTTGATTTTATGAAATGAAATAGATGAAATTATCAGTTTTTAGATTTGCACGACATGTGAACTAAAACTGAAAACAACTGCACCAACAACACAGAATCACGACATTGTTGATTTGGATTTTTCGTGTTCGGGTCTGAGGGCATTAGGCTTAACGAATCAAAAGTTGCAGATTGGTGCACAGTGCCTCCAAATTAAATGATAGATGTGCAATTTGGTGATCAAATCAATAATGCGTATGGTCATCTCAGAGCCTGTATTTTTAGAATTCAACAACCATACGCACCATAATTGTGGCTGTATTTAAAAGTCACAGGGACCTGGCTTTTGCCACTGGGATCTAGCTCCTCCAACATCTTATCACTAGCGTCAGTCTCAGGACTTTGATTCCAAGATACCAGCAGCCTGCTGTGTGGTCAACAGCAATGCTGACCATCATCAACAGGAGAAGCTGGAGCCCGGGCAATGCCAGACCTCTGTGACCAACTGCGATTGCTTTTGTAAAAGGGTAGGATATCTCAAAATAAATAGGGATTTTTAGGTGAACTGTGATTTGTATTTTGATCAGTATATGCAAAACTTTGGTGCTTGGTGCTGGATTTGCATGAGCAAGGGAATTAATTACATCGTTGAGGAGTTATATCATTACATGAACTTGAGGTAAGATTTCAATGGCTTAAGCAGCAAGTGAGAATTTTAGCATTCTGTGCATCATAATGTACAAAAGCTTGCAAAAATGGGCTGGGTGTTGTATGGCATCCAGTATGATAGGGCCATACCTTAGATGGTGCCTCCATCCTAGATGCAAGACTCTTGTCCAACTTGAAACCAATGTCTTGCTGTTTCTGCATTTCCTCAGCTCCAAAAGTGATTCCTGTCCTCAGGGCGTCTGCTTCTTGATCTGCTGCTTTTCTCCATACGTCTGTCACACTTCCAGCATCCACAGCATCCTGTTCTGTTGCCAGTTCACGAGTATCCTCTTTGAAGGATGAAGAAGGCTTAGCTATTTTTTCTTCCTTTGTCACAATATCCTTTTGCGGTATCTCCTCTTCAGCGACTCCTTTGATCTGTTTTGTGGGTGAAAGGGGTTTTCCAATGATGGACTCGGCCTCGAGTGTCTTGTCCATATCCGTTGACTCCTTGAAAGTCTGCCCAGCAGGTAAATCTGCCAGGAATGATTCAGTTCCAGTTGATTCCTTTGGCTTCACACCCTTTGTTGGTTCCTCCTTGACCTTTTCAACCAAGTCCTCTGGTTTTGCTTTAGATGGTGACACAGGCTTGACAGCATCAGTCTCCAGGGGCTTTCTAGTGTCAAAAGTCTCACTAGCTATTTCTGCCTCCCGAGGTTTTTCACCAAGATCCGATGGCAATCCAGGAATCTTCTCTACTGCTTTGGTCTCCGCAGCGAGAGGCTCAGTTGGTGACAACGGCTTACCAACTGACATCTGTGTTCTGAGTTGTTTGGTGGCGGTCACAGGTTCTCCGAATACTTGGCCAGTGGGAAGATCTGCTGGTCTCACATCTTGAGGACTAGGTTTTCTCTCAGGTGCTTGGGGTGGAATCTCGCTTGGCGACACCTCCTCCGGTGCCGATTCAGGCTGCACTTGGGTTGGTGACAAGGCTTTGCCAAGAGGAGCTTCTGTGTAACCTGGAGTAGCTTCCCCTGGGAAGGCCAGTTCCTTGTCATCAGCCAAAGGCACATGTTTCTCTGTGGGCACCATTGCCTTTCCAAGCACTGCGTCTGTTCTGAGAGACCTACTAACATCCTTTTCACCAAAAACTTGTCCCACAGGAAGATCTGCAGGTCTCACCCCACTGGACTTACTGCTTTCACCTGGTATGGATTCACTGGAAGGAATACTTTCAACAGGCAAATCATGTTCGGCAGGCTTGGCAGCCTCTACTTCCTCCTCCTTTGGTGCAACTTGTGCAGGGGTACTTGGTTTTTGATCCTCTGATGGCACTGATGTGGCTACCGTTTCAACTGGGGCAGCTCGTTGTGGTATTGTTGGAGACATAGGTTTCCCAAGAGCAGCATCTGTCTCCAGTGGCTTGCTGACATCAGCAACCTGACTGAAAACTTGTCCACCTGGCAGATCTGCAGGCTTTTGAGTTGGAGTACTTGGTTTTTGTTCCTCTGAGGGGGCTGCAGGTTGAAGAGGGGTCGCTTGTTGTGGTTGTGTTGGAGACATAGGTTTCCCAAGAGCAGCATCTGTCTTGAAAGGCTTGCTGATGTCAGCAACCTGACTGAAAACTTGTCCACCTGGCAGATCTGCAGGCTTTTGAGCTGGAGTACTTGGTTTTCGTTCCTCTGATGGGGCTGCCGTTTCAACTATGGCAGCTTGTCGTGGTTGTGTTGGAGACATAGCTTTCCCTAGAGCAGCATCTGTCTTGAGTGGCTTGCTGACATCAGCAACTTCACTGAAAACTTGTCCACCTGGCAGATCTGCAGGTTTTTTAGTTGGAGTACTTGGTTTTTGTTCCTCTGATGGGGCTTATGTTTCAATCGGAGCAGATTGTTG
>NMRB01000891.1:21113-62931 GCA_002633025.1 Notospermus geniculatus | reverse complement strand
CCTCTGATGGGGCTGCGGGTTGAAGAGGGGCAGCTTGTTGTGGTTGTGTTGGTGATATAGCCTTCCCCAGAGCAGCATCCGTCTTGAGTGGCTTGCTGATGTCAGCAACCTCACTGAAAACTTGTCCACCTGGCAGATCTGCAGGCTTTTGAGCTGGAGTACTTGGTTTTTGTTCCTCTGATGGGGCTGCTTTTTCAACTATGGCAGCTTGTCGTGGTTGTGTTGGAGACATAGCCTTCCCAAGAGCAGCATCTGTCTTGAGTGGCTTGCTGACATCAGCAACTTGACCGAAAACTTGTCCACCTGGCAAATCTGCAGGCTTTTGAGTTGGAGTACTTGGTTTTTGTTCCTCTGATGGTGCTGCGGGTTGAAGAGGGGCGGCTTGTTGTTGTATTGGAGACATAGCCTTCCCAAGAGCAGCATCTGTCTCCAGTGGCTTGCTGACATCAGCAACGTGACTGAAAACTTGTCCACCTGGCAGGTCTGCCGGCTTTTGAGTTGGAGTACTTGGTTTTTGTTCCTCTGAGGGGGCTGCAGGTTGAATAGGGGCAGCTTGTTGTGGTTGTGTTGGAGACATAGCCTTCCCAAGAGCAGCATCTGTCTTGAGTGGCTTGCTAATGTCAGCACCCTCACTGAAAACGTGTCCACCTGGCAGATCTACTGGCTTTTGAGCTGGAGTAGTTGGTTTTTGTTCCTCTGATAGGGCTGCTGTTTCAACCGGTGCAGCCTGCTGTAGTTCTGTTGGAGACATAGCCTTTCCAAGAGCAGCATCTGTCTTGAGTGGCTTGCTGACATCAGCGGCCTCACGGAAAACTTGTCCAGCTGGCAGGCCTGTTGGCTTTGGAGTCTGAGTGCTTGGTTTCTGACCCTCTGCAACAGGAGCAACCTGTGGTTTTGTTGGAGACATGACCTTTCCAAGGGCAGCAGCAGCTTCCAGTGGTTTGCTGGTGTCAGGAGACTCACTGAAAACTTGTTCAGGTGGCAGCTCTGCTGGCCTGCTACCAACAGCAACTGGAGTACTTGGTTTCTGATCCTGTGATGGGACTGTGCTTTCCCCAGGTGCTACCTGGCTTGCCTTGGTTGGAGACATTGGCTTTCCTTGTGCAGCATCAGTGTGAAGCTGTTTACTGAGATCAGCAGGCTGACTGAAAACCTTTCCAGCTGGCAGATCTGCAGATTCATACCCAGGGATAACAGATTTCCCATCTACCATTTCTGCAGATGTTTCCTCTGGAACTCCAATCCTCTGCGTTGCCTCGCCTGCACTGGGCATGGCAGTATCATGCGGCCCTGCAATTTCTCCTTGAGACTTTACTTCCTTGATAACTCCAGGAGTTGCTGATTCACCCTCGACCATACCCGCTGAAATTTCCCCATGTGCTGGAACTTTCTTGGTCAGCTGGGCAGGTCCAGCAGTGGCACTGTCCTGTGGGCCAGAAACTTCCCCAACTGCTTTCGCTCCTTGAGGTGCAAGTGCTGCGTTTTCATCAGGAGATGCAGCCATTGGTTTTCTTTCAGCTATTTCTGTGGGAGTCATTGGTTTTCCAAGAGTAACATCTGCCGTTAGAGGTGGATGAACCTCAGTCTTTTCTCCAAAGGTCTGCCCAGCTGGAAGATCTGCAGGCCTGGTCGCTTCAGGCAATTTCTCGCCAGCAACTTCTCGTCTTTCTGAAATTTCTGTCTTGCCAGGGATCATTTGTGGTTCCACAGCCATGTCCTCTTCCAATTGGTCTTTGGCCACCACACCTGGTTGAATTTCCTCTGCTTTAGCTTTAGCTTGCTCCAGTGTTTCACCAGGTTTACCTGCTGTTGGCACTGTTGGTGACATCCGCTTACCGGGCAAAGCCTCTGCTGTAAGTGGCTTTCTTACATCAGTTCCTTCAAACACTTGGCTCATAGGAAGATCAGCTGGCGTTGGCTTCTCACCAACAAAGTCCTGTGTGTCATAGGGTGTGGTTGTCCTCTGAGTTTTTTGCGGGCCTGTTTCACTTGGGGGCATGACTTCCTTACTTGGTTCATCCATTTTTACAGGTTCAAGAACTGCTCGCCTCAGGGTGAGGTCTGCAGGAAGAGCATTTTCTGATACAGGCTCAGTTGCAACAGTGGTAGGTTTGTCTTGAATAGCCTCTCTTCTCATCTCAGTTGGTGACATGACCGTTCCAAGCTGCGCATCAGATATCATTGGCTGCTGGACATCCGTTTCGGTGAATGTTTTGCCACTGGGGAGATCAGCTAAACCTGCAGTGACGGGTGACCTTTCTGGTGAAGTGGCAGCTCTCTCCATAGCTTCGTCCTCAGCAAGTGCTGCAGCATCGTGTGCTCCAGCCGCCTCAGTGGCACTGACTGCCATGCCTGGTTCTCGATCACGTGCCCTGTCGGCATGCACAGGTGACATCGGTTTTCCAATTGTGGCATCAGCTTTCATGGGTTTACTGGCATCAATGGCCTCACCAAACACCTGACCTACTGGAAGTTCTGATGGTCTCATTTCGGAGGTTGTCTCAACATGCTGAGCCACAGGTTCCTTGTCAGCAGAAGCTGGTCGCTGTACATCCACTGGCCGTTCAGTATCTTCCTGGGGTTCCTTCGCGGGTGACATTGGTTTGTCCATGGTGGGTGCTATGTTAGAAGACATGCTTGTATCAGCAGAAATGTCAAATGTGGGACCAGCAGAAAGATCAGTAGATTCGGTATCTGATGGAGGCGTTTGTGATGCCAGTGCTTCTCTGTCCAGGGCAGCAATAGGTGCCGCAGCCCTTATCTTGGCTTCCGTTGGTGTCATGGGCTTGCCACTAGTCACAGTTGTTATTAATGGCGAACTTGCATCGATTGGTTCACCGAACACCTGANGCCGGGTTCACATAGAGCTACAGGGTGGCAAACAAAGGTTTCATGGTCTTGAATCCTTTGTGGAGCCATTGTTCACCGGCATGTCCATGTACCGTGTAGCTGTATTTGAACCTGGCCTAAAGATGCAAACAAACTCTGATTCTCTGGTGAACACAATTAATAGAAGAGTTGATGCACAACACAGATTCAAAGCATCAGAATTTTCATCTTCTCAATCTCAGCTGGTGCTGCTGCATAAAGAGGGCTTCAAGGGATTTGATTTTATGAAATGAAATAGATGAAATTATCAGTTTTTAGATTTGCACAACATGTGAACTAAAACTGAAAACAAATGCACCAACAACACAGAATCACGACATTGTTGATTTGGATTTTTCGTGATCGGGTCTGAGGGCATTAGGCTTAACAAATCAAAAGTTGCAGATTGGTGCACAGTGCCTCCAAATTAAATGATAGATGTGCAATTTGGTGATCAAATCAATAATGCGTATGGTCATCTCAGAGCCTGTATTTTTAGAATTCAACAACCATACGCACCATAATTGTGGCTGTATTTAAAAGTCACAGGGACCTGGCTTTGCCACTGGGATCTAGCTCCTCCAACATCTTATCACTAGCGTCAGTCTCAGGACTTTGATTCCAAGATACCAGCAGCCTGCTGTGTGGTCAACAGCAATGCTGACCATCACCAACAGGAGAAGCTGGCGCCTGGGCAATGCCAGACCTCTGTCACCAACTGCGATTGCTTTTGTACAAGGGTAGGATATCTCAAAATAAATAGGGATTTTTAGGTGAACTGTGATTTGTATTTTGATCAGTATATGTAAAATTTTGGTGCTTGGTGCTCGATTTGCATGAGCAAGGGAATTAATTACATCGTTGAGGAGTTATATCATTACATGAACTCAAGGTAAGATTTCAATGGCTTAAGCAGCAAGTGAGATTTTTAGCATTCTGTGCATCATAATGTACAAAAGCTTGCAAAAATGGGCTGGGTGTTGTATGGCATCCAGTATGATAGGGCCATACCTTAGATGGTGGCTCCATCCTAGATGCAAGACTCTTGTCCAACTTGAAACCAATGTCCTGCTGTTGCTGCATTTCCTCAGCTCCAAAAGTGATTCCTGGTCTCAGAGCGTCTGCTTCTTGATCGATGTCGTCTGCTGCTTTTCTCCATACATCTGTCACACTTGCAGCATCAACAGCATCCTGTTCTGTTGCCAGTTCACGGGTATCCTCTTTGAAGGATGAAGAAGGCTTAGCTATTTTTTCTTCCTGTGTCACAGTATCCTTTCGCGGTATCTCCTCTTCAGTTGCTCCTATGATCTGTTTTGTGGGTGAGAGGGGTTTTCCAATGATGGATTCAGCCTCGAGTGTCTTGTCCATGTCCGTTGACTCCTTGAAAGTCTGTCCAGCAGGTAAATCTGCCAGGAAGGATTCAGTTCCAGTTGATTCTTTTGGCTTCTCACCCTTTGTTGGTTCTTCCTTGACCTTTTCAACCAAGTCTTCTGGTTTTGCTTTAGATGGTGACACAGGCTTGACAGCATCAGTCTCCAGGGGCTTTCTAGTGTCAAAAGTCTCAGTAGCTATTTCTGCCTCCCGAGGTTTTTCACCAAGATCCGATGGCAATCCAGGAATCTTCTCTACTGCTTTGGTCTCCGCAGCGAGAGGCTTAGTTGGTGACAACGGCTTACCAACTGACATCTGTGTTGTGAGTTGTTTGGTGGCGGTCACAGGTTCTCCGAATACTTGGCCAGCGGGAAGATCTGCTGGTCTCACATCTTGGGGACTAGGTTTTCTCTCAGGTGTTCGGGTTGGAATCTCGCTTGGTGACACCTCCTCCGGTGCCGATTCAGGCTGCACTTGGGTTGGTGACAAGGCTTTGCCAAGAGGAGCTTCTGTGTACTCTGGAGTAGCTTCCCCTGGGAAGGCCAATTCCTTGTCATCAGCCAAAGGCACATGTTTCTCTGTGGGCACCATTGCCTTTCCAAGCACTGCGTCTGTTCTGAGAGGCCTACTAACATCCTTTTCACCAAAAACTTGTCCCACAGGAAGATCTGCAGGCCTCACCCCACTAGACTTTCTGCTTTCTCCTGGTATGGTTTCACTGGGAGGAATACTTTCAACAGGCACATCATATTCGACAGCCTTGGCAGCCTCCACTTCCTCTTCCTTTGGTGCAACTGCAGGGGTACTTGGTTTTTGATCCTCTGATGCCACTGATGTGGCTACCGTTTCAACTGGGGCAGCTTGTTGCTGTGTTGGAGACATAGCCTTCCCAAGAGCAGCATCTGTCTTGAGTGGCTTGCTGACATCAGCAACCTGACTGAAAACTTGTCCACCCGGCAGATCTGCCGGCTTTTGAGTTGGAGTACTTGGTTTTTGTTCCTCTGAGGGGGCTGCAGGTTGAAGAGGGGTAGCTTGTTGTGGTTGTGTTGGAGACATAGCCTTCCCAAGAGCAGCATCTGCCTTGAAAGGCTTGCTGATGTCAGCAACCTCACTGAAAACTTGTCCACCTGGCAGATCTGCAGGCTTTTGAGTTGGAGTACTTGGTTTTTGTTCCTCTGATGGGGCTGCTGTTTCAACTATGGCAGCTTGTCGTGGTTGTGTTGGAGACATAGCCTTCCCCAGAGCAGATTCTGTCTTGAGTGGCTTGCTGATGTCAGCAACCTCACTGAAAACTTGTCCACCTGGCAGATCTGCAGGCTTTTGAGCTGGAGTACTTGGTTTTTGTTCCTCTAATGGGGCTGCGGGTTGAAGAGGGGCAGCTTGTTGTGGTTGTGTTGGAGACATAGCCTTCCCAAGAGCAGCATCTGTCTTGAGTGGCTTGCTAATGTCAGCACCCTCACTGAAAACATGTCCAGCTGGCAGATCTGCTGGCTTTTGAGCTGGAGTACTTCGTTTTTGTTCCTCTGATAGGGCTGCTGTTTCAACCGGTGCAGCTTGCTGTAGTTTTGTTGGAGACATAGCCTTCCCCAGGGCAGCATCCGTCTTGAGTGGCTTGCTGACATCAGCAACCTCACTGAAAACTTGCCCACCTGGCAGATCTGCTGGCTTTGGAGTTTGAGTGCTTGGTTTCTGACCCTCTGCAACAGGAGCAACCTGTGGTTTTGTTGGAGACATGGCCTTTCCAAGGGCAGCATCAGCTTCCAGCGGTTTGCTGGTGTCAGGAGACTCACTGAAAACTTGTTCAGGTGGTAGCTCTACTGGCCTGCTACCAACAGCAACTGGAGTACTTGGTTTCTGATCCTGTGATGGGACGGTGCTTTCCCCAGGTGCTACCTGTCTTGCCTTGGTTGGAGACATTGGCTTTCCTTGCGCAGCATCAGTGTGAAGCTGCTTACTGAGATCAGCAGTCTGACTGAAAACCTTTCCAGCTGGCAGATCTGCAGATTCATACCCAGGGACAACAGATTTCCCATCTACCATTTCTGCAGATGTTTCCTCTGGGACACCAATCCTCTGCGTTGCCTCGCCTGCACTGGGCATGGCAGTATCATGCGGCCCTACAATTTCTCCTGGAGACTTTACTTCCTTGATAGCTCCAGGAGTTGCTGATTCACCCTCGACCATACCCGCTGAAATTTCCCCATGTGCTGGAACTTTCTTGGTCAGCTGGGCAGGTCCAGCAGTGGCACTGTCCTGTGGGCCAGAAACTTCCCCAACTGCTTTCGCTCCTTGAGATGCAAGTGCTGCCTTTTCATCTGGAGATGCAGCCATTGGTTTTCTTTCAGCTATTTCTGTGGGAGTCATTGGTTTTCCAAGAGTAACATCTGCCGTTAGAGGTGGATGAACCAAAGTCTTTTCTCCAAAGGTCTGCCCAGCTGGAAGATCTGCAGGCCTGGTCGCTTCAGGCAATTTCTCGCCAGCAACTTCTCGTCTTTCTGAAATTTCTGTCTTGCCAGGGATCATTTGTGGTTCCACAGCCATGTCCTCTTCCAATTGGTCTTTGGCCACCACACCTGGTTGAATTTCCTCTGCTTTAGCTTTAGCTTGCTCCAGTGTTTCACCAGGTTCACCTGCCATTGGCACTGTTGGTGACATCCGCTTACCAGGCAAAGCCTGTGCTGCAAGTGGCTTTCTAATATCGGCTCCTTCAAACACTTGGCTCATAGGGAGATCAGCTGGTGTTGGCTTCTCACCAACAAGGGTCTGGGTGTCATAGGGTGTGGTTGTCCTCTGAGTTTTTTGCGGGCCTGTTCCACTTGGGGGCATGACTTCCTTACTTAGTTCATCCATTTTTACAGGTTCAAGAACTGCTCGCCTCAGGGTGAGGTCTGCAGGAAGAGCATTTTCTGATACAGGCTCAGTTGCAACAGTGGTAGGTTTGTCTTGAATAGCCTCTCTTCTCATCTCAGTTGGTGACATGACCGTTCCAAGCTGCGCATCGGATACCATTGGCTGCTGGACATCCGTTTCGGTGAATGTTTTGCCACTGGGGAGATCAGCCAAACCTGCAGTGACGGGTGACCTTTCTGGTGAACTGGCAGCTCTCTCCATAGCTTCGTCCTCAGCAAGTGGTCCAGCCGCCTCAGTGGGACTGACTGCCATGCCTGGTTCTTGATCACGTGCCCTGTCGGCATGCACAGGTGACATCGGTTTTCCAATTGTGGCATCAGCTTTCATGGGTTTACTGACATCAACGGCCTCACCAAACACCTGACCTACTGGAAGTTCTGATGGTCTCATTTCGGAGGTTGTCTCAACAGGCTGAGCCACAGGTTCCTTGTCAGCAGAAGTTGGTTGCTGTACATCCACTGGCCGTTCAGTATCTTCCTGGGGTTTCTTCGTGGGTGACATTGGTTTGTCCATGGTGGGTGCTATGTCAGACGACTTGCTTGTATCAGTGGAAATGTCAAATGTGGGACCAGCAGAAAGATTAGCAGATTCGGTATCTGATGGAGGCGTTTGTGATGCCAGTGCTTCTCTGTCCAGGGCAGCAATAGGTGCCGCAGCCCTTATCTTGGCTTCTGTTGGTGTCATGGGCTTGCCACTAGTCACAGTTGTTATTAATGGTGAACTTGCATCGATTGGTTCACCGAACACCTGACCTTCAGGGAGATCAGCAGGTACAGCATCCACTGCTGCCTCTTCCAGCATTGATTCTCGTGACACTTTCGGTTCTGAGTCAAGATCGCTTGTTTGAGCTAGTTCTTTGGTGGCTAGGTCTTCTTGGTCCAGTTCAGCTGGTTCAACAGGTGGAGAAACTGGAGTACCCAGTGAAGTGGGTGACATGGGCTTTCCTTCGACTGCCTCTGCTTTTAATGGTTTCCTGATAACTGGGGATTCACCAAAGACCTGGCCTGGAGGTAGGTCAGCCAGCGGTGTTTCCATTGCTGTTTCCCCCATTGGTTTTTCATCAGCGTCCATGTGGACAGTTCTCTGGTCGGTAGGAATAGTAGTGTCCACAGATATTCCAGAGTCATCAAACAATGTGACATCGGATGGAGATACAGGCCTTGGTGGGGCAGCGTCAGAGGGAAGCTTACTTATCCCTGTGGCCTTTGTGTGAGAGGCCGCAATGGGTGACATTGCTTTTCCAACAGTGGTATCAGTTTCTAACACCTTATCTACTCCAGGTTCTCCAAACACCTGACCAGGAGCAAGCATGCCAGGGGCAGTTTGAGCCTCCAAGCCTGCAGCAGGAGCAACCTGCTTGGAGGGCTCTTCAGCTGTCTCTTGACTCTTAAGTGCAGATTTCCTTGGAGGTACTGCGAGTGAAACATCACCTTCATCAAGTGGTTTCTTTCTGAAGTCAACTCCACGTTTAACCTGAGGTTTATCAGACCATTCTAGTCCAGGTATCTCTCCTTCCTCAATGGTTGTTTCCATCCCCTCACCAGGCTTGTAAGTCACATGACCAGATTTCGTGGTATCCACTTTCCAAGACAGTTTTGGTTTGAGGAGCTCAGGTTGACCTGGTTTGATCAGGCCCTTCATTCTGGCATCTTGGAGACTCAACTCCTCGCCCGTCTTAAGATCTTTCATTTTTCCTGTCTTCTTATCAACCAAGCCCTTTTCTATTGCCTCATTCAGAGTGAGGAGTTTGCCACTTTCTGGGTCAGTGATCTGAGGTTTATCTCCATTGATGAGACCCTCTGCCACAGCTTCTTCCACTGTGTATGTCTTTCCAGTCAGGAAGTCAGTGAACAAACCACTGTTCGTATCAATTAAACCTTTAGCAATCGCATCATCTATTGTCATTTCTGGTAGTTCTGTCCTTTTCTTGGGTGGGAGAATAAAGCCTAGTTTGAGTGCATGGTCCAGGGTGATGCGCCCAATCTCTGGGTGCATGAACATTCCAACATCTGGGTCAATCAGTTCTTTAGCTATTGCTTCCTCCAAATTGACTTCCTCTTTTGTTGAAGGATCAAGTACGGCACTCCTGAGGCTGCTGATAAGACCACAGTCAACAGCCTCCTGTAGGGTTGCATACAGACTGTTGCTTGGATCTGTGAAGTGTCCAGTAGAAGAGTTGTACAGTCCGACTTCCAGAGCTTCAAACACTGTCATACCATAATCAAAATCTCTGCGCTTCCTCTTGACTATGTCTGGCATTTCTTCGGTTGGAGTCGTGGTGCTGATGCGTCGCTCGATGCCAGGGGATACCTTCCTCTCAGGTGTCATTTCCCCTTCCAGGGCAGCAGGAGACACCATGTCTGCTCTAGATGGTGGAGCCTGGACCCAGCCAACTGACAGAGCATCGTACAAGTCCATGGACTCCCTCGTTGCAGGGTTGACGTACCTGCCTTTTTCACCATCTATGACTCCTTGTTCAAGGGCCTGCTGCAGTGAGATCAGTTCTCCTGTGAAGGGATCCATGACATCAGGAACACTGCAGGAAAGAAGACCCCTTTCAATGCCTTCAGTGAGAGTGATCATATCCCCTGTAGTTGGGTCTTTGAATTTGCCAGTGTCTGGATCAATCATGCGTGATACTATTGCCTTGGCAAGGCTTACTGATCCACGTGAGAGTTTCCTTGATGCCTTTCTCTTTGGTGTTTCCTTTGGCTTCTCCTTTTCAGGAACCGTTTCTTTCTCCTTGACATCGACAGCTTTACCTTCTTTCTTATCCTTTCCTTTGCTCACCTGTTTCTGTTCCTCGATTCTATCCTGATAGAATACTTCTGATTCCAGCTCTGGTTTCTGAACACTAACTTCATGTGCTGACCAGCCCACAATCAAACCAAGGGAGAACGCCTGATCTAGTGTAATTGTTTGACCTTCTCTGTTGAACACTCCTTTAGCCATGTCAACAATACCTGCCTCTGTTGCCTGCTTCAAAGTCATGGTTTCACCGGATTTTGGATCCTTAATTGTGCTGTTCTCAGGGTCGATGATTCCAGCCTTTATAGCTTCAGACAAAGTCATTTTGTTCCCTGTATCCGGATCCGTAACTGATCCACTCTCCTTATTGTATAGACCCTTTGAGATCATTTCACCCAGGGTCAATGGCTTTGTGACTTTGACTTTAGCCTCTTCAGGCTCAGACTCCACCAAACCTTCAAGCATTGCATCAGTCAAGGACATCCTCTTGCCAGTCTTTGCGTCAGTGATGACACCAGAGCGTGGGTCAATCACACCTGCCTTTATCGCCTCTTCCAGCGAGACGGGCACATCTGTTACAGGGTCTTTGATGATCGAGGAATCTTTGTCAACCAGGCCTTTATTGATGGCATAGAGAAGTGGCATCTGCTTCCCTGTTGTTGGGTCCTTCACACGGCCAGAGTTGACATCAAACAAGCCCTTGGCGTTTGCTTCCTGCAGGCTCAACTTTGGTTTAGACTGGTCAAAGATCAACCCACGACTGACAGCATCACTGAAGATCATGGAGATGTCCGAGGCAGGGTCCTTGATGATACCACTGCCAAGGTCCATTATGCCACTGGATATGGCCTCATCCAGAGGTATGTGGTTTCCTGTGTTCGAGTCTCTCACAACAGCATTTGACATATCAATCAGGCCAAGACTGAGGGCATCCTCTAGAGCTATCTCTTTGTGTGACTTTGGATCTATTAGTGCACCAGCGTTCAGGTCTAACATTCCATTCTCCAGAGCATCGAAGAACGCTACTGGTGACCTATTGGTAACATCCACCATGACATTCTTTTCCAAAGCAAGGCCAAGTTTGATCCTGTCTCCTGTAGCTGGGTCTGTGACCATGTCGTCATCGATCACACACATTCCCTGTTTCACAGCTGCAGCGTACGGCAGCAAACGCGACCCAGTCTGATCTTGCACCAACAGCTTCTCAGGATTGACAATACCTGATATCATGGCATCGCTCAAGCTTATTTCTTTCCCAGTTTGTGGGTCTATGACCTTTCCTCTCTTGGGGTCCACTAGGCCACTCCTGAGGGCCTCTCCCAGGCCTACTGGCTTGGATGCATCAACCACAAGACCTTTGTGCAGTGCAACCTGTATTGGCACTTCCTTCCCTGTTTTTGGATCAGAGTATGTCTTCTTTGCCATGTCAACTAGACCAGTCTTCTCTGCTTCCTCAAGAGTGATTAGATTTCCATTCGTTGGATCCTTCACAAGTGTCCGCTCGGTGTCCAGTTCAACAGGTTTGGGCTTCTCACCCCTGTAACCTTCCAGTTCTTCATCTCCTTCCTCAATGGTGCTCAACATCGACACGTAACAGGGTTTGTCATCGCTTGGTGGTGCGTCTGCTAGCAGACCTCTGTCAATAGCCTCAATCAGTGACAGAATTTCATTGGTCTGGGTGTCAACAAAACAGGCTGAATTTGGATCAACAACATGTGCATCAATTGCGTCCATCAAGGGTATGAGGTCACCTGTCTGCGTGTCGAGTACATCATGCTTCACAGGGTCAATCAATCCGCATTCAATTGCACCAAGAAGCTCATACTTCTCGCCTGTTTTTTGATCGACGAAATGAGAAGTATCAGGATCAAAGATGCCTTTCTCTACAGCCTGTATGAGACTGAGCCCATATATTGTCGGTGGTTTCTTGGCTCTCCTTTCCGATATCGCCTCTGACAATGGTACAGACTTCCCAGTTGAGAAGTCTACAACCCTGCCCATTTCCAAGTTGACAAAACCAGCATTTATTGCCTCCTCAAGTGAGATCAGCTTTCCAGTCTCTGGGTCTCGAATCCTGCTCCTCACGGCATCGATAAGCCCACATTCAATGGCTTCTTTCAGTGTTCTCTGATTTCCTGTGCGTGGATCGGTGAACTGCCCTGTTGTGCGGTCATACAAGCCGTATTGGATGGCCTCCTCCAGTGTCATGTCTGGTTTAGATAGGGCAACAAGCAGGTCATTTTCAATTGCGTCGTGAAGTGACATCCGTCTCCCTGTAGCTGTATCCAAGATATTACATGTTTTTGGATCAACTAGATCGGCCTCCAGTGCCTCGTTCAAAGGCATCAAGTCGCCAGTTTTTCCATCACGGATGTAGGTATTTTCAGCATCTATCAGGCCTTGGTCTATAGCATCCTGTAGTGCCTTCTGTCCTCCATTTGCAGAGTCAGCTATGGTACTTGAGTCAGAATCGTAAAGTCCCTGCTTGACAATATCCACCAAGGTTGGCGGTTTTTCCTCCAGAACTGACTCTGGTAACTTCCGTAAGGGCCTGCTGAAGTCTGTGACGATGTCTTTTTGAATGGCCTCTGATAGGATGACAAAGTCTCCTTTGCTGGCGTCCCAGACGTCAAACTGGTTGGTGTCGATTAGACCACACTCCATGGCATCATTGAGTGGCATGTAACTCTCACTTTCACCATCCTTCACCATGACACCGTCGGCCTTGACCAGTCCCTTATCAATAGCTTCCTTCATCGTCATCAGTTTTCCAGTGTTGGGATCGGAATATTGGCCAGTTGTCGAATCGAAGAGGTTCAATTTGACAGTGTCTACAAGGCTCACTGGTTTCAGCGGACTTAGGCTTTCTGGTGATTCATCGGATGACATCTCTTCCAGTTCAGGCTTGGTGTCTGGTCTCTCGTATCTGTCCTCGGCACCTTTCAGCGGACTTGTTAAAGGACTGATCTCAGCTGAGGTGTCAGGTGATCTCGATTCGGATATTGGACCTTTCGATAGAGTCAGGGTTTTGATTGTGTCCATTTTTGCAGCAAGATCTTTCTCGTGATCTGGTGAAAGCTCATCTCGGGGTTCTGCTTCCTCTTCGGCAGTGTCAACCACCATTTTCACCTCACTGGTGTCCTGCTGTGATGGGATGTCACCTTCAGGTTTCTTGCTCTCAATGACAAGACCACGGTCGAGTGCTTCTGTTAGAGAGACATCTCTGCCTAAGTCAACATCGGCCACATGACCAGTGGTGGGATCGATTATACCAGATTCGAGGGCATCTTCAATGGTGACGTACTTGTCTCTCTCCGTGTCCTTTATCATAGTGCCTTTAGTCTTGATGGTGCCACGCTCCACAGCTTCCTTAAAGGTATGTATCTCTCCAGTCTTCACATCCTTGACTCCACCAGATTTCTTGTCTATGATGCCTTTCTTAACAGCAGCAGCTATACCAACAGCAGCCAGCGCTGGCAATGCAACTGTCCCAGCCAATCCAAGGCCAGCGATCTTAGCAGCTTTGAGTGCCTTTTCTCCGATCTTGCTCTTGGGTTTCTCTACTTGTTTCACCTGCGGAGCTTCTCGTCTTTCTACTGGTTTGGCAACCGTTTTCACCGGTTTCGTGATGTCCTGTTTGAAGGTTACAGGCTCCCTTCCCTTGGCACTTTCCTGCCACTCCATTGCTGAGTCAGGTGAAATGTCGAGCAGGCTTCCTGAATCCAGAGCATAGTCCAAGGATACAGGTCTGCCAGAAGCTGGATCAATCAACTTCCCTGTCTTGCCATCGATCAACCCAGATTTGATGCCAGTCTCAAGATCAACATACTGTCCAGCTCCGTCTTTGATCAAACTCTGTGTGCCGCTAATGATACCGTCCTCTATGGCTTCCTCCAGTGTCATTTTCTTGCCAGTGTTGGGGTCGGTGATCAGACCAGTTCTCGAGTTATACAGTCCTTTCTCGATAGCTTCTGTCAGTGACAGTGCAGGGTGTTTCTGATCAGCAATGAGTCCTTCATTCACTGCCTCCTCCATTGACATCATTGCTCCAGTACTCGTGTCTTTCACCTCTCCAGTCAGGGGATCAACAAGGCCAGAGTTGATTGCCTCCGCCAGGGGGATGTACGCCCCACTTTCGTCCCTGATGACTGACTTCTCACCATCAATCAAGCCTCTTGCTATGGCTTCCTGCAGTGTGCATTCATCTCCAGTGTTCGGATCAATGAACTTCCTGATTTCTGTGTCATAGACGTCGTTTGTTATGGCATCGAACAGAGTCATTGGTTTGGTACTTTCGACAATCAGGTCCTTCCCTAATGCCTCCTGGAGGTGAAGTACTTGGCCAGTTGTTGGGTCAACAGTTTGTCCAGTCCGGCCATCGACAAGGCCAGATTTGATTCCTTCGTCAAGGCTGATGAGTTGGCCATCTTTGCTTTTGATCATAGAGTTCTCACTATCAATTAAACCTTCATCGACTGCCTCTTGTAAAGTCATTTGTTTTCCTGAGTGAGGATCGGTGAATTTCGCAGTCTTTGGATCAAAGTAGCCGTGTTGCAGAGCTTCTGTCAAAGTGACACCAGGCTTTTCAGAGATTGGTTCAAGATCACGCCTTACAGCTTCATCCAGCCTGACCTCGTGACCCGTCTCAGAATCCAAGACTTTTCCTGTTTGTTTATCAACAAGGCCCGAGTCTATGGCTTCCTGAAGTGGGATTTCTCCTCCCTTGTGGTCTCTGATGGTAGAATGCTCAGCGTCGATCAACCCACTGTTTATCGCCTGTTGTAGAGTCATGTGTTGGTTGGTGACAGGGTCTATGAAAGTGTTCGTTCGTTCGTCAAACAGGCCTTCATCTATTGCGGTTTCTAGGGTCAGTAACGGTTTATCAGCAGTGACAATCAGCTCCAGACTCAGAGCTGCCTGCAGGCTCATTGTCTTGCCAGTGAACGGATCAAGAATTTCTCCACTGGACCTGTCCACAAGACCCCTATCTATTGCCTCCTGTAGTTTCAAAGGTTCTCCCTTGTGGTCTTTTATAATTGGCCTGTCGCCATCGATCAAGCCACTGTCTATTGCCTGTTGGATTGTTAAGTGCTTTCCTGTGTTGGGATCTTGGAATGTGTGTGTTTCATCATCAAATAATCCTTGCGTGACAGCGGCTTCAACAGTCATGCCAGCATTGACAATGATACCTTTAGCAACTGCCTGACCAATGGACATTGTGGTGCTATTTGATGCATCGATGATAAAACCTGTTTGTGGATCAACAAGGCCTGAGTTGATGCCCTCCTTGATAGAGATCGGATGACCATCCTTATCCAGCAGTTTTGACTTCTCCACGTCAATGACCCCAATTGAAACTGCCTCCTCGAGAGTAAGAGGCTGGCCTGTCTTGGGGTCAACTATCTTATTATTCACAGCATCATACAGTCCTCTGTTGACCGCATCTGCTAAAGTAAGGCCAGACATCTTCATGTTTGTGATGAGATCTCTTTCAACAGCTTCATCGAATGAGAGGGCTTGACCAGATCGACGGTCAGTGATCATGCCAGATTTTGGATCTACTCGCCCAGAATCGATCGCTTCCTTCAAAGTGATTTCTCTGCCACTTTCTCCTTTCACAACAGAGGTTTTATCATCAATGAAGCCAGATGTTATAGCATCTTCCAGTGTCATTTGGTCGCCTGTGAGTGGGCTGGTGAGCATGCCAGTCGACGCGTTGAAAAGCCCGTCCTTCACAACATCTGCCAGTGTCCTTGGTGGCTGCTTGCTATCGACTAGAACATCATGAGTAAATGCCTGTTCCAGAGATACCCTCCTGCCCGAGGCAGGATCGACAACTTCACCAGTCTGTAGATCGAGCATTCCAGTTTTGATTGCCTCATCCAGGGGCATAAAATTGCCAGATTCGTCCTTGATGAGAGAGTCAGTAGCACTGATCAAACCACTATCCATAGCTTCCTGAAGAGACAGGGTATTCCCAGTTTGAGGGTCTGAGATGGTCCCACTGGTTTGATCAAAGGCACCACTCTCGATGGCTTTCTGTAATGTCATTTCAGGCCTCCTTGCTTCCACGACCAAATCACTCGCAACTGCCTGACCTATTGAAAACGATTTGCCAGAAGTTGGGTCGATGATCTTGCCACTCTTGCCATCAACAATTCCAGTTCTGATGCCTTCAGACAGTGGTATGAGATTTCCATCCTGATCTCGGACCTTTGATTGTTCTCCATCAATCACGTTTTCATCCACTGCCTCCTCCAATGACATCTGACGACCTGAATGGGGATCTCTCAGGGTGTTTGTCATGGAGTCATACATCCCTCGACTCAAGGCTTCAGGCAGGCTCGGTGGCTTTCCATCGCAGATGACACCTTCCTTGACAGCCTCCTCAAGTGACATGATCTGCTTGGTCTGGGGGTCCATAACTTTGCCCGTGCTTGGATCAATCAGGCCATCCTTGATGGCATCTTTGAGCACCAGCAAGTCCCCTTCTCTGTCCATTCTGATGAATGACTCATTCGGGTCCAGGAGTCCAATGAGAATTGCCTCCTCAAGAGTAAGTTCCTCACCAGTTTTCGGGTTCTGGAAAGTGCCTGTCTTTGGATTGTACAAGCCTTCCTCGACAGCCTTCTTGAGGGTCATTTTAGGCATACTTGCATCTACCACCAAGTCTGATCTTACAGCTTCAACCAAGGTCACCATGTCACCAGTGTTAGGGTCTACAATCTGTCCTGTGGTGCCGTCAACTGCCCCAGCATGAATGGCATCTGCCAGTGTCATGTCCTGGTCATGAGTCCTAATGATAGACTTCTCTGGATCAATGACTCCAATTTTGAGAGCTTCCTCCAGCAGCATCTGTTCTCCAGTTTTCGGATCAATAAAGGTTCCTTTACCAGCATCAAACACACCTTTGTCAACTGCCTCGCTCAAAGTCATTGCTGGCTTCTCTGATTCCACGACAAGGTCCTGTCTGATTGCTTGTTCAAGCGTTATTGCACTTCCAGAAACCTGGTCAATGACTCGACCATTTTGATCAATTACACCCTCTTCGAGAGCTTGCGTGAGTGTCAGAGGTTTGCCATCTTTGTCCTTTATCTTAGAAGATCTGCCATCAACGAGTCCACTTTCAATTGCCTCTGGCAATGACATAGAGCGCCCAGACGTTGGACTGGCCAGTACCCCAGTTGAAGGGTTATAGATACCCTTGTCAATGGCATCGGTGAGGGACATTCCAGCCTTACTGTCCATCAGAACTCCACTTTGCAGAGCTTGCCCGATCGACTGAGCTTTTCCTGTTTCGGTGTCAAATATCTGGCCAGATTTCAGATCAACAAGACCAGACTGGATAGCTGCATCCAATGGCACTGTCTCGCCCTTGGTGTCCTTCACCACTGAACCTTTTCCGTCAATTATGCCCATGGAGATTGCCTGATCAAGGGTTAGTTCTGTTCCAGTTGAGGGATCAGTGAATGTATTAGATTGAGGATCATAGAGTCCTTTGTTCATAGCTTCTTTGAGAGTCATTCCAGGTTGGTGTGAGTCAACCAAGATGTCCTTGGCTACAGCCTGAGAAATCGTGACAGTTTTTCCAGTAAATGGGTCCACGACCTGCCCTGATAGATTGTCCACCATGCCTGTCGCCAAAGCATCATCCAAAGTGATCATGTTGCCATCATTGTCCTTTAATCGTGATTCCTGGCCATCGATTAGTCCAGTGTCAATGGCTTCTGTTAGAGTGAGGTGTTTTCCTGTTGTTGGATCAACGAAAGTGTTCGACTTGTCATCAAAAAGTCCCTTTTTCACAGCATCAGACAAGGACATTGCAGGTTTATCGTCTAAGACCAACAGTCCTTGATCCACGGCAGCAGCAAAAGAGAGCCTCCTCTGGTCACTGTCCACAAGTTGTCCAGTTTTGCCATCAACTAAACCTTCGTCGATGGCTTCTTTCAATGTTTTCTGACCTTCTGGAGTCGAGAGGCGGGACTTCTGGTCATCCAGGACGCCTGCTGATATTGCCTCATCAATTGTCAGCTCTTTTCCACTGTTGGGGTCTTTCATTTTACCAGATTCAGCATCGTAGAGTCCTTGGCTTACAGCCTCATTGAGGGAGAGCATTGGACGTTTGCCCTCAACCACTAGCCCCTTCTTGACGGCAAGATCCAAAGTGACGACATGGCCAGTGGCAGGGTCACGCATACTACCACTTCTGACATCAACCTGACCTGATTCAATTGCATCCTGTAGTGAGACAGTGCCCATGGGGCTCTCAACGTGGACAGCTTCCGCATCAATTATCCCAGCATCGATGGCCTGCTGAAGGGTCATGTGTTGTCCTGTGATTGGTTCTATGATAGTTCCAGTTGTGTTGTCATACAGGTCACGTTCGAGAGCCTCAGAAAGTGTCATTTTGGCCTGTTTTACAGAGAATATCAGATGTTTACTTAGTGCATCATCCAAAGATATCACATCTCCACTTGGCGTTTTCAGCGTTCCCCTCTTGTCATCCACAAGACCTGTTTTCATGGCTTCTTCGAGTGAAACAGACTCATCAGCAGAAATTCTCACCCGACTTGCTTGGTCATCAATCAAGCCTTCCTGTACAGCTTCCTCAAGAGTGTAACTCTCATCTGACCCTGTGTCCTGTATTTGGCCAGTTTCTGTATCATACAATCCTTTCTTTACTGCCTGATCAATGGTCAACTTTGGCTTTTCAGAACTGACTATCAGGCCCTTGAAGACTGCTTCCTCAATTCTTATCGTCTGACCTGTCGTTGTGTCGATTAGTTCACCAGTTGTGATGTTTACAACTCCTGAGGAAACAGCATGCTCGAGAGTTACATGGTCCCCACCAGACACAGCAACCTGGGACCTCCTGGCATCGATAACACCATTCTCGATGGCATCTTCCAGTGTCATCTCTTGGTGAGTGGCAGAGACCACGATAACTCCTCTGTCGCTGTCATACACTCCATCCTCTATGACCTCCTGGAGGGTCAGGCCTGGTTTTTCATCACTGATGACGAGGCCCTTTTGTAGGGCTGCCTCAAAGTCTGTCATATGACCAGAATGGGGGTCGACGACACGCCCAGTGCGAGGATCCACCTGGCCTGTTCTGATGCCCTCTTCAAGTGAAATTTTGCCTGAAGCACTCATGATCTTGGATGACTTTGGATCAATGAGTCCACTTCTGATAGCTTGGTGCAATGTCATCTGTTGCCCAGAGTTAGGGTCAATCAACATTCCGGAGTCAGAATCGTAGAGATCTCCAGCAATTGCATCCTCCAATGTCATCGGTTGGGGTTTTTCGCTAATCATTCCTCTGTCCACAGCCTCATGTATGTCCAACATTTGACCAGACGAAGGATCAAGCACCTGACCGGTCCTGGCATCTACCTGGCCAGACTGAATTGCATCAGCAAGAGAGACAGACCCGGCAGGACTCTCGACTTCTGAATGATCAGCATCGATGAGACCGACCAACACAGCTTGTTGTAGTGTCATATGCTGGCCTGTCTTTGGATCAACGAAGGTGTTCGTTTCAGCCGAGTAGAGGCCTTTTTCAACAGCTTCATTGAGAGTCATCATGGCTTTGTCATGAGATGTGATGCCCCGTTCCATGGCTTCTTCCATTGAAATGATGGTACCTGTTGCATTATCGGTGATTGTGCCAGAATCTGCATCAAAGGATACTTCCATTGATACAGTATCAGTTGTCTCTACTGTGCTGATGATGCTGACCTCTCCTGCTATGAGGCCGTCCTTGATGGCGTCGGCCAACGACATGGTCTGACCACTCAGTTCATCATAGAAATCCCCTGTATCCTCATCGTAGAGTCCTCTTTCCATTGCCTCCTCAAGTGTCATGGGTTTGGAGTCACTGACGACCAGGCCCTCCTGAACAGCTTGCTTTATCGTGACTGCCATTCCACTGCCAAGGTCCTGAACAGCACCAGTCTCTCCATCAACGACACCCATTTTCACAGCATCCTCCAGAGTCGCTGTATCACCTGCAGGTGAACAGACACGTGTTGATTTTCCATCGATGAGTCCTTTATTGATAGCTTCCTCAAGTGAAAATCTTCGTCCGGATTTTGGGTCAGTGAATTTGTTTGACTGTTCATCATACAGGCCGCAATCCAACGCCTCTTGTAATGACATGGCTCTGGTTTCAGTGACAACCAATCCCATTTCAATGCTCTGCTTAATGTCAATGGATCGACCAGAACTTGGATCGACCATTTCTCCAGTTCTGCTGTCCACTAACCCAGCATCCAAAGCTTCATTCAAGGAGATGATCCCAGAGGCTGTTTTGACTTTGCAATCGTCTGCTTCTACGAGTCCACTGGAAATGGCCTGTTTGAAACTCAGGTGTTTGCCGGTAGCTGGGTCTTGGAATGTTCCAGATCCTTGGTCATAAATATCTGTCTCAACAGCATCTGTGAGTGAGATGTGACGTTGGACCGAAGCTATGAGTCCCTTCGACAGACCTTCAGCTAGTGACACCATCTCTCCAGTGGTCGTGTCAACCATCATGCCACTCTGGGCATCAACCTGGCCAGAATGGATAGCATCAGCCAGTGTAATATCGCCCATTGGGCTATGTATGTGGGAAATTTCTGGATCGATCAGCCCGGCCCCGATGGCCTCCTCCAGTGTGAACTGCTTCCCAGTCTCAGGATCTGTGAAGCGTCCACTGTTGACATCATACATGCCTTCCGTGATTGCGTCTGCTAGAGTGATGCAGCGTCTCTTTTTCTCACTAATCAGATCACGTTTCAGTGCCTCGGCAAGCGTGATAGATGAACCAGTTCTGGTGTCGATGATGACTTTTCCGTGGAAACCATCGACGATGTCTTGCTCGAGGGCCTCTTCTAGTGTAATCCATTCTCCCTTCTGGTTCTTGACTAGTGTTTTATTGGGACAGATCAAGCCTGTTTCCACAGCTTGCTGCAGGGTCATGTGCTGCTTTGTCACTGGGTGAGTAACAGTGTTGGTTTTTCGGTCGAATAGTTTTTGACGAGCAGCTTCTAACAATGACAGGTTTGGTTTGCTGGAACTCACTATCAAATCATGTTCAACTGCCACCTGCATCGGCACAGGTTTCAAGGTTTCTGGACTGATCACGTGTCCGGTTGACTTGTCCACGAGCTTGGATGTTATCGCCTCGCTGAGAGTGATTATTTTGTCATCTGGTGTTTTAACCAGTGTGTTATCAGAATCTATTAGACCAGTTTTGACTGCCTCCTCGAACGAAAGTTGCTTGCCAATTTTCCTGTCAATGAAAGTAGCACTCGGGACATCATAGACACCACTCTCAACAGCTTCGGAGAGTGTAATACCTTTGGTTGGTGATGGCGTGACCATACCTCTGTCTAGAGCCTCTCCGATGGTCATTCTTTTGCCTGTAGCAATGTTGATGATGAGATCGCCGTAGATTTCAACAGTTCCCTGTGCCACAGCATCTGCCAAACTCAGACTTTCACCTCTGGGGCCAAGATTAAGTTTCAGTGCCTTTGGATCGAGCAAGCCAGTGTCAACAGCTTCCTTCAGAGTCAAGTCTTTACCCGACTTTTTATCTTTGAACTTTCCACTCGCTTTATCATAAAGCTGTTTCTCCAGGGCTTCAGTCATGTTGAGTCCTTTCGTGGGAGACTCCATTACACCTTTTGACACTGATTTTGTGAGGGAGTCTTCCTTTCCAGTGACTGGGTCCCTGACTTTGCCGGTCTTGGGGTTGACGAGTCCTTTTTTCATTGCCTCATCCAGTGAGATCAGGTCACCGTTCTTACCACGGACCTGAGGCAAACCTGGATCAATGTAACCTTTCTGAATTGCCTGACGTAAGTTGAGTTCCTGGCCACTCTTTGGATCAATGAACTTTCCAGCTTCCTGATTGAAAAGCCCCTTTTCTACAGCTTCTGCCACTGTCATCCCAATATCCTTACTGTCTAGGACAATGCCCTTTTGTAATGCTTGAGTGATGGGCAATGGTATCCCAGTCGCAGTATCCCTGACTTTTGCAGTTTTTGAATCAACAACGCCACTCTTCAAAGCTTTGTCCAAATTCACAAGTTCGCCAGATGCTGTCATGACTTTGCTCTTAGCACCATCTACGAGTCCGATGGCAATAGCATCAGTGAGTCTCATTTTTGCTCCCGTTGCTGCATCGGTGACCAAGCCCTGTGGATCACACAATCCTTCCTTGATAACCTGGCTCAAGGTCAAAGCAGGTTTAACATCAGTGATGATTCCAAGGTCCAAAGCTTCTCCGATCTGTATCATATGACCTGAAGCAACATCCAACACCTTTCCAGTTGTTCTGTCAACAATACCAAGTGACATTGCTTCACGCAGTGTGACATAGTTCCCACTTCTGTCCTTGACCAAAGTTTCCTCAGTGTCAATCATACCACAGTTTATGGCTTCGTGTAACGTCAAATGTTTCCCAGATTTTGGATCAATGAATTTCCCACTTGCTCCATCGTAAATGCCTTTATTTCTTGCAGCAACCAAGGTTATTGGAGGTGGTCTGGCGTCGACAACAAGATTCTTTGTGATTCCAAGTACAAGAGTGATTTTCTTCCCTGAACCAGGATCAACCATGCCACCTGTGTGCTTGTCGATTACACCAGCTTGGACAGCCTCTAGAAGTGGCAACAGTTTCCCATCATACCTCCTCACAAGGCTTTTCTCTGGATCAAGAAGCCCGCTATGTATCGCTTCATCCATTGTTACAACCATGCCAGTTCTTGGATCAGTGAATTTGCCATTCCTTGGATCAATCAAACCTTGACTAAGAGCCTCCTTCAAGGACAAGTTCAAAGGCCTTTCATCAACTATGAGCCCTCTCCGCAAGGCCTGATCTAAGTTCAAGACATCTCCAGTTCTCTGGTCAAGAAGTTTCCCTGTTTTTCCATCAACAATTCCAAGATCTAACGCTTCGTCGAGAGCCATGGTGGAATCATCGCTGTCACGAATCATGGCGTTCTGAGCATCGATGATACCAGCATCGACAGCCTCTTGTAGAGTGAGCCGTCTCGACGAATTGGGATCAGAGACTTTACCAGTCTTCACGTCAATCATCCCAGTTCGTATTGCTTGCACTAACTGCACTCCTGGCCTTTTGACTTGCTTTTTCTCCGGAGAGGCAGGCTTGGCAGGTTTGACAGCCTCTACCTTTGGTGATGGGGTTCGTTTCTCTGGAGAGGCAGGCTTAACAGCCTCTACCTTTGGTGATGGGGTTTGTTTCTCCGGCATTGGTGATGGTAATTTGCTGGATTTTTCACTGGCAGGTGATGGAGTTTTTGAAGACTTCTTATCACTAGGTACTGCCAGACCTTCAGACAAAGACTTTGCCTCAGCTGGAGGAGCTGTTGGTTTCTGATCAACTGATGCAGATTTACCCAACTTCTGACCAGGTTTGACAAGTTTTGATGGTTTTTCAGCCACAGCAGGTGGTTTCAGTGACTTTTCCTCAGCAGAAACCGCCTTGACCAAGGGTTTGTCACTTTCAACTTTAGCGGGTGGTTCTTCAGTCGTGGCTGCTTTAGACCATGGCTTCTTTGCACTAGACGGCTTTTCCACCTTGGATTCAGGTTTTGACCATGGTTTCTTTGGACTAGTAGGAGCCTTAGTTGCCTTGTCTCCTGCAGCAGTTTCTACTGGTTTCTCTTTATCTTCAGTAGTTGTGGTGTCAGCCGAAGCTGCCTTCTGCCAAGGTGCTTTCTTTGGACTAGTTTTAGAATCTGCCTTGCTTACTTTGTCTTCAGCAGAAGCTGCTTTGGGCATAGACTTCTTTGGACTGCTTGGTGTCTTCTCATCTTTCTTCTCAATAACAGCTGACTTAGCTTCAGGAGAGGGAGATTTAGACCATGATTTCTTAGGACTAGCTGCCACTTTTGATTCCTTTGCTTTTTCTGCTTCTTTCTCAGCAACTTTACCATCTGCCGAGGCAGGTTTTGACCAGGGTTTCTTTGGACTAGAAGGAGCCTTTGATGGAGCAGCACTATCCACAGGCTTATCTCCTGAAGCTTGTTTTGATATTGACGGCTTTTTGGGACTACCGGGAGCCTTTGACACTCTTTCTGGAGAAGTTGTTTCTCTTGGTTTCTCAGCGGCAGCAGATTTCTGATCAGTTACCTTAGCATCTGCAGATGCAGCTTTCGACCAGGTTTTCTTTGGACTAATAGGGGATTTTGATGGAACTGCACTTTCAGCTGTCTTTTCATCAAGTGAAACTGCTTTTGAGACTGATGCCTTGCGAGGACTAGTTGGAAGTTTCGATACCCTTTCGGGTGAAGTGGTTTCCCTTGGTTTCTCACCAACAGCTGTTTTGGCATCAGCTGGTGCAGGCTTCTGCCATGGCTTTTTCACAGGGCTGGCTTTCTCTTCTGCCTTTTTCTCAGCCACCTTTTCTTTAACCGGCTCTGCTTTGACTGGTGTCTTCTTTGGACTAGGTGCCTTCTTGTCGACTTTCTCACCAACGGGTTCAGTTTTCGAATCTGCTGACACAGACTTCACAATTTTACTCTCCTGTGGTTCGGGCTTTTGTTCGATGGCTGATTTTGAACGTTTCACACCTGCCGTCTGCTTCCTATCTGGTGACCTTGGTGGTGACTCCTCCTTCTTGGGAGGAGACCAGGACTTCTTTGGTTTTTGACCCTCGGATAACGACTTTGTCAGCTTTTCTTCCTTTGCAGTTGGTTTGCCTTCAGAGGCAGAAGATACAATTCTTTTACCAGGAACAACAGAAGGTCGAACAGTAGCTGAGACGGTCTCAGACTTTGCTTCTCTCTCCAACTCCTCAGCAGAAGGCTTGACAATTCTAGCCCTTCCTTTTTTCTGCCCTTCAGACAATGACTTGGTGAGTTTCTCTTCAGTAACGTGGACCTTAGACGGCCTCTCTTCCGCTGACTCAGATTTAGACTTCCCTAGTTTTGGTTTCTGATCTGTGACATCCTTGAATTTTTGCAAATCAGATGAAAATGTTTGACTCTCCTCGGTTTCCATAGGTTCCTCCTCTGCCATTTCATGCAACTGTGGTCGGTACGGACTAGACGGCCGAAGTCCCTTTTTGGCCTCAGGGACATGGCCAGTGATGGGTTTTGCTTCCTCCTCAGATGGTGAGACAATGATCCCTCTGTCAAGGGCGTCAACAAGGGACAAAGTGTCCCCTTCGTCCTCCGAGTACATGGTACCAGTGTCAGAATCGATGACATTGAGATCAATTGCCTCAGCAACCGAGATGAACTTTCCACGCGAGGGGAAGAAGACTTCCTTCGCCTCCGAGTCAAGTAGGCCCTTATCGATGGCCTCTTTGATGGTGATTTCCTCCCCTGTGAAAGGGTCAACAATTTTACCAGTCTCAGAATTGTACGCTCCTGAGTGGATAAGTTCGAATAGTGAGAATGCGTGCTTGAATTGCTTCCTGCCTGGTTTGGGCGATGTTTGAACGGTCATTTCATAGACAGCATGTTTGACAGTATCAGTGAGACTTATCATTTCTCCTGTTTTCGGATCAACAATCATGCTACTTGAATCCACATACTTCTTCTTCAAAGCCATTAGGCCGACGTCCTTCTTTTCTGCAAGAATTTCCACACCAGCCTCGGTGTCTCTGTAAGCTCTCATGTCTGACATTATTATGCCTACTCCTACTGCCTCTTTGAAAGAAACGGTCCGTCCGGTGCTGAGATCCTGAACTGTGCCGGTGATGGGATGAACAACTCCCTGTTCTAGGGCTTCCCTGAAAGAGATCCTCTCACCGGAGCTAGGATCCTTTACTGTGACTCGATCCTGATCAATGACATTCAAATCAATTGCTTGGAGTAAGGTCATTTTGCGGCCGGTTTGCGAATCGACAAATTTCCAACGTGTTGTGTCCCAATGTTCCTCCACAAGCTGTTTGATGTACATGGGTGCAATTGCTGGTGCAACGAGCACAGTGAGCAGTCCCATTTTGACAGCTTCCGAAAAGGTGATCAGTTCTCCGCTCAGTTCATCAGGTACACAGCCCGATTCTGAATCTATGATACCCTGACGACAGGCGTCTTGTACACTGAGAACCTGATTAGATTTCCTGTCCAAGATTTTCATTGTTTTTGTGTCTATGATGCCTTTTTCAACAGCGGTGAGGAAATCAACCTTTTTGCATGTCTCTGGGTCGAAGAATAACCCAGTGGTCTGATCATGAATTCCTTGTTCGAGTAACTCGATCAGTGATGGTCGCCTAGCTTGTTTGATGCAGCCTTGCCTGATGGCTTCTTGTAAGTCCATGTATTTATCAGTGCCTAAGACTTTGATATCTCCCAGATTTGATGCCAGTCTCAAGATCAACATACTGTCCAGCTCCGTCTTTGATCAAACTCTGTGTGCCGCTAATGATACCGTCCTCTATGGCTTCCTCCAGTGTCATTTTTTTGCCTGTGTTGGGGTCAGTGATCAGACCAGTTCTCGAGTTATACAGTCCTTTCTCGATAGCTTCTGTTAGTGACAGTGCAGGGTGTTTCTGATCAGCAATGAGTCCTTCATTCACTGCCTCCTCCATGGACATCATTGCTCCAGTACTTGTGTCTTTCACCTCTCCAGTCAGGGGATCAACAAGGCCAGAGTTGATTGCCTCCACAAGGGGGATGTACGCCTCACTTTCGTCCCTGATGACTGACTTCTCACCATCAACCAAGCCTCTTGCTATGGCTTCCTGCAGTGTGCATTCATCTCCAGTGTTTGGATCGATGAACTTCCTGATTTCTGTGTCATAGACGTCGTTTGTTATGGCATCGAACAGAGTCATTGGTTTGGTACTTTCGACAATCAGGTCCTTCCCTAAGGCCTCCTGGAGGTGAAGTACTTGGCCAGTTGTTGGGTCAACAGTTTGTCCAGTCCGGCCATCGACGAGGCCAGATTTGATTCCTTCATCAAGACTAATGAGTTGGCCATCTTTGCTTTTGATCATAGAGTTCTCACTATCAATTAAGCCTTCATCGACTGCCTCTTGTAAAGTCATTTGTTTCCCTGAGTGTGGATCGGTGAATTTTGCAGTCTTTGGATCAAAGTAGCCGTGTTGCAATGCTTCTGTCAAAGTGACACCAGGCTTTTCAGATATTGGTTCAAGATCTCGCCTCACAGCTTCATCCAGCCTGACCTCGTGACCCGTCTCAGAATCCAAGACCTTTCCTGTTTGTTTATCAACAAGGCCCGAGTCTATGGCTTCCTGAAGTGGGATTTCTCCTCCTTTGTGGTCTCTGATGGTAGAATGCTCAGCGTCGATCAACCCACTATTTATTGCCTGTTGTAGAGTCATATGTTGGTTGGTGACAGGGTCTATGAAAGTGTTTGTTCGTTCGTCAAACAGGCCTTCATCTATTGCAGTTTCTAGGGTCAGTAACGGTTTATCAGCAGTGACAATCAGCTCCTGACTCAGAGCTGCCTGCAGGCTCATAGTCTTGCCAGTGAACGGATCAAGGATTTCTCCACTGGACCTATCCACAAGACCCCTATCTATTGCTTCCTGTAGTTTCAAAGGTTCTCCCTTGTGGTCTTTTATAATTGGCCTGTCGCCATCGATCAAGCCACTGTCTATTGCCTGTTGGATTGTTAAGTGCTTTCCTGTGTTGGGATCTTGGAATGTGTGCGTTTCATCATCAAATAATCCTTGTGTAACAGCGGCTTCAACAGTCATGCCAGCATTGACAATGATACCTTTAGCAACTGCCTGACCAATGGACATTGTGGTGCTATTTGATGCATCGATGATAAAACCTGTTTGTGGATCAACAAGGCCTGAGTTGATGCCCTCCTTGATAGAGATCGGATGACCATCCTTATCCAGCAGTTTTGACTTCTCCACGTCAATGACCCCAATTGAAACTGCCTCCTCGAGAGTAAGAGGTTGGCCTGTCTTGGGGTCAACTATCTTATTATTCACAGCATCGTACAGTCCTCTGTTGACCGCATCTGCTAAAGTAAGGCCAGACATCTTCATGTTTGTGATGAGATCTCTTTCAACAGCTTCATCGAATGAGAGGGCTTGACCAGATCGACGGTCAGTGATCATGCCAGATTTTGGATCTACTCGCCCATAATCAATTGCTTCCTTCAAGGTGATTTCTCTGCCACTTTCTCCTTTCACAACAGAGGTTTTATCATCAATGAAGCCAGACGTTATAGCATCTTCCAGTGTCGTTTGGTCGCCTGTGAGTGGGCTGGTGAGCATGCCAGTCGATGCATTGAAAAGCCCGTCCTTCACAACATCTGCCAGTGTCCTTGGCGGCTGCTTGCTATCGACTAGAATATCATGAGTAAATGCCTGTTCCAGAGATACCCTCCTGCCCGAGGAAGGATCGACGACTTCCCCAGTCTGTAGATCGAGCACTCCAGTTTTGATTGCTTCATCCAGGGGCATAAAATTACCAGATTCATCCTTGATGAGAGAGTCAGTAGCACTGATCAAACCAGTATCCATAGCTTCCTGAAGAGACAGGGTATTCCCAGTTTGAGGGTCTGAGATGGTCCCACTGGTTTGATCAAAGGCACCACTCTCAATGGCTTTTTGTAATGTCATTTCAGGCCTCCTTGCTTCCACGACCAAATCACTCGCAACTGCCTGACCTATTGAAAACGATTTGCCAGAAGTTGGGTCGATGATCTTGCCACTCTTGCCATCAACAATTCCAGTTTTGATGCCTTCAGACAGTGGTATGAGATTTCCATCCTGATCTCGGACCTTTGATTGTTCTCCATCAATCACGTTTTCATCCACTGCCTCCTCCAATGACATCTGACGACCTGAATGGGGATCTCTCAGGGTGTTTGTCATGGAGTCATACATCCCTCGACTCAAGGCTTCAGGCAGGCTCGGTGGCTTTCCATCGCAGATGACACCTTCCTTGACCGCCTCCTCAAGTGACATGATCTGCTTGGTCTGGGGGTCCATAACTTTGCCCGTGCTTGGATCAATCAGGCCATCCTTGATGGCATCTTNTAGATACCCTTGTCAATGGCATCGCTGAGGGACATTCCAGCCTTACTGTCCATCAGAACTCCACTTTGCAGAGCTTGCCCGATCGACTGAGCTTTTCCTGTTTCGGTGTCAAATATCTGGCCAGATTTCAGATCAACAAGACCAGACTGGATAGCTGCATCCAATGGCACTGTCTCGCCCTTGGTGTCCTTCACCACGGAGCCTTTTCCGTCAATTATGCCCATAGAGATTGCTTGGTCAAGGGTTAGTTCTGTTCCAGTTGAGGGATCTGTGAATTTATTGGATTGAGGGTCATAAAGTCCTTTGTTAATAGATTCTTTGAGAGTCATTCCAGGTTGATGCGAGTCAACCAAGATGTCCTTGGCTACAGCCTGAGAAATCGTGACAGTTTTTCCAGTAAATGGGTCCACGACCTGCCCTGATAGATTGTCCACCATGCCTGTAGCCAAAGCATCATCCAAAGTGATCATGTTGCCATCGTTGTCTTTTAATCTTGATTCCTGGCCATCAATCAGTCCAGTATCAATGGCTTCTGTTAAAGTGAGGTGCTTTCCAGTTGTTGGATCAATGAAAGTGTTCGACTTGTCATCAAAAAGTCCCTTTTTCACAGCATCAGACAAGGACATTGCAGGTTTATCGTCTATGACCAGCAGTCCTTGATCCACCGCAGCAGCAAAAGAGAGCCTCCTCTGGTCACTGTCCACAAGTTGTCCAGTTTTGCCATCAACTAAACCTTCGTCGATGGCTTCTTTCAATGTTTTCTGACCTTCTGGAGTTGAGAGGCGGGATTTCTGGTCATCCAGGATGCCTGCAGAGATGGCCTCATCAATTGTCAGTCTCTTTTCCACTGTTGGGGTCCTTCATTTTACCAGATTCAGAATCGTAGAGGCCTTGGCTTACAGCCTCATTGAGGGAGAGCATTGGACGTTTGCCCTCAACCACTAGCCCCTTCTTGACGGCAAGATCCAAAGTGACGACATGGCCAGTGGCAGGGTCACGCATACTGCCACTTCTGACATCAACCTGACCCGAGTCAACAGCATCCTGTAGTGAGACAGTGCCCATGGGGCTCTCAACATGGACAGCTTCCGCATCAATTATCCCAGCATCGATGGCCTGCTGAAGGGTCATGTGTTGTCCTGTGACTGGTTCTATGATAGTTCCAGTTGTGTTGTCATACAGGTCACGTTCGAGTGCCTCAGAAAGTGTCATTTTGGCCTGTTTTACAGAGAATATCAGATGTTTACTTAGTGCATCATCCAAAGATATCACATCTCCACTTGGCGTTTTCAGCGTTCCCCTCTTGTCATCCACAAGACCTGTTTTCATGGCTTCTTCAAGCGAAACAGACTCATCAGATGAAGTTTTTACCCGACTTGCTTGGTCATCAATCAAACCTTCTTGTACAGCTTCCTCAAGAGTGTAACTCTCATCTGACCCTGTGTCCTGTATTTGGCCAGTTTCTGTATCATACAATCCTTTCTTTACTGCCTGATCAATGGTCAACTTTGGCTTTTCAGAACTGACTATCAGGCCTTTGAAGACAGCTTCCTCAATTCTTATCGTCTGACCTGTCGTTGTGTCGATTAGTTCACCGGTTGTGATGTTTACAACTCCTGAGGAAACAGCATGCTCGAGAGTTACATGGTCCCCACCAGACACAGCAACCTGGGACCTCCTGGCATCAATAACTCCATTCTCAATGGCATCTTCCAGTGTCATCTCTTGGTGAGTGGCAGAGACCACGATAACTCCTCTGTCGCTGTCATACACTCCATCCTCTATGACCTCCTGGAGGGTCAGGCCTGGTTTTTCATCACTGATGACGAGGCCCTTTTGTAGGGCTGCCTCAAAGTCTGTCATATGACCAGAATGGGGGTCAACAACCCGCCCAGTGCGGGGATCCACCTGGCCTGTTCTGATGCCCTCTTCAAGTGATATTTTGCCTGAAGCACTCATGATCTTGGATGACTTTGGATCAATGAGTCCACTTCTGATAGCCTGGTGCAATGTCATCTGTTGCCCAGAGTTAGGGTCAATCAACATTCCGGAGTCAGAATCGTAGAGATCTCCAGCAATTGCATCCTCCAATGTCATCGGTTGGGGTTTTTCGCTAATCATTCCTCTGTCCACAGCCTCATGTATGTCCAACATTTGACCAGACGAAGGATCAAGCACCTGACCAGTCCTGGCATCTACCTGGCCAGACTGAATTGCATCAGCAAGAGAGACCGACCCGGCAGGACTCTCGACTTCTGAATGATCAGCATCAATGAGACCGACCAACACAGCTTGTTGTAGTGTCATATGCTGGCCTGTCTTTGGATCGACGAAGGTGTTCGTTTCTGCTGAATAGAGGCCTTTTTCAACAGCTTCATTGAGAGTCATCATGGCTTTGTCGTGAGATGTGATGCCCCGTTCCATGGCTTCCTCCATTGAAATGATGGTACCGGTTGCATTATCGGTGATTGTGCCGGAGTCTGCATCGAAGGATACTTCCATTGACACAGTATCAGTTGTCTCTACTGTGCTGATGATGCTGACCTCTCCTGCTATGAGTCCATCCTTGATCGCATCGGCTAATGACATGGTCTGACCACTCAATTCATCATAGAAATCACCTGTATCCTCATCGTAGAGTCCTCTTTCCATTGCCTCCTCAAGTGTCATGGGTTTAGAGTCACTGACGACCAGGCCCTCCTGAACAGCTTGCTTTATCGTGACTGCCATTCCACTGCCAAGGTCCTGAACAGCGCCAGTCTCTCCATCAATGACACCCATTTTCACAGCATCCTCCAGAGTAGCTGTATCGCCTGCAGGTGAACAGACACGTGTTGATTTTCCATCGATGAGGCCTTTATTGATAGCTTCCTCAAGTGAAAACCTTCGTCCAGATTTGGGGTCGGTGAATTTGTTTGACTGTTCGTCGTACAGGCCGCAATCCAACGCCTCTTGTAAAGACATGGCTCTGGTTTCAGTGACAACCAATCCCATTTCAATGCTCTGCTTAATGTCAATGGATCGACCAGAACTTGGATCGACCATTTCTCCAGTTCTGCTGTCCACCAACCCAGCATCCAAAGCTTCATTCAAGGAGATGATCCCAGAGGCTGTTTTGACTTTGCAATCGTCTGCTTCTACGAGTCCACTGGAGATGGCCTGTTTGAAGCTCAGGTGTTTGCCGGTAGCTGGGTCTTGGAATGTTCCGGATCCTTGGTCATAAATATCTGTCTCAACAGCATCTGTGAGTGAGATGTGACGTTGGACCGAAGCTATGAGTCCCTTCGACAGACCTTCAGCTAGTGACACCATCTCTCCAGTGGTTGTGTCAACCATCATGCCACTCTGGGCATCAACCTGACCAGAATGGATAGCATCAGCCAGCGTTATGTCGCCCATTGGGCTGTGGATGTGGGAAATTTCTGGATCGATCAGCCCGGCCCCGATGGCCTCCTCCAGTGTGAACTGCTTCCCAGTCTCAGGATCTGTGAAGCGTCCACTGTTGACATCATACATGCCTTCCGTGATTGCGTCTGCTAGAGTGATGCAGCGTCTCTTCTTTTCACTTATCAGATCACGTTTCAGAGCCTCGGTAAGTGTGATAGAGGAGCCAGTTCTGGTGTCAATGATGACTTTTCCGTGGAAACCATCGACAATGCCTTGCTCAAGGGCCTCTTCTAGTGTAATCCATTCTCCCTTCTGGTTCTTGACTAGTGTTTTATTGGGACAGATCAAGCCTGTTTCCACAGCTTGCTGCAGGGTCATGTGCTGCTTTGTCACTGGGTGAGTCACAGTGTTGGTTTTTCGGTCGAATAGTTTTTGACGAGCAGCTTCTAACAATGACAGGTTTGGTTTGCTGGAACTCACTATCAAATCGTGTTCAACTGCCACCTGCATCGGTACAGGTTTCAAGGTTTCTGGACTGATTACGTGTCCGGTTGACTTGTCCACGAGCTTGGACGTTATCGCCTCGGTGAGAGTGATTATTTTGTCATCTGGTGTTTTTACCAGTGTGTTATCAGAATCTATTAGACCAGTTTTGACTGCCTCCTCAAACGAAAGTTGCTTGCCAATTTTCCTGTCAATGAAAGTAGCACTCGGGACATCATAGACGCCACTCTCAACAGCTTCGGATAGTGTAATACCTTTGGTTGGTGATGGTGTGACCATACCTCTGTCTAGAGCCTCTCCGATGGTCATTCTTTTGCCTGTAGCAATGTTGATGATGAGATCGCCGTAGATTTCAACAGTTCCCTGTGCCACAGCATCTGCCAAACTCAGACATTCACCTCTGGGGCCAAGATTAAGTTTCAGTGCTTTTGGATCGAGCAAGCCAGTATCAACGGCTTCCTTCAGAGTCAAGTCTTTACCCGACTTTTTATCTTTGAACTTTCCACTCGCTTTATCATAAAGCTGTTTCTCCAGGGCTTCAGTCATGTTGAGTCCTTTCGTGGGAGACTCCATTACACCTTTTGACACTGATTTTGTGAGAGAGTCTTCCTTTCCAGTGACTGGGTCCCTGACTTTGCCTGTCTTGGGGTTGACGAGTCCTTTTTTCATTGCATCATCCAGTGAAATCAGGTCACCATTCTTACCACGGACCTGAGGCAAACCTGGATCAATGTAACCTTTCTGAATTGCCTGACGTAGGTTAAGTTCCTGGCCACTCTTAGGATCAATGAACTTTCCAGCTTCCTGATTGAAAAGCCCCTTTTCTACAGCTTCTGCCACTGTCATTCCAATATCTTTACTGTCAAGGACAATGCCCTTTTGTAATGCTTGAGTGATGGGCAATGGTATTCCAGTAGCAGTATCCCTGACTTTTGCAGTTTTTGAATCAACAACGCCACTCTTCAAAGCTTTGTCCAAATTCACAAGTTCGCCAGATGCTGTCATGACTTTGCTCTTAGCACCATCTACGAGTCCGATGGCAATTGCATCAGTGAGTCTCATTTTTGCTCCCGTTGCTGCATCGGTGACCAAGCCCTGTGGATCGCACAATCCTTCCTTGATAACCTGGGTCAAGGTCAAAGCAGGTTTAACATCAGTGATGATTCCAAGGTCCAAAGCTTCTCCGATCTGTATCATATGACCTGAAGCGACATCCAACACCTTTCCAGTTGTTCTGTCAACAATACCAAGTGACATTGCTTCACGCAGTGTGACATAGTTCCCACTTCTGTCCTTCACCAAAGTTTCCTCAGTGTCAATCATACCACAGTTTATGGCTTCGTGTAACGTCAAATGTTTCCCAGATTTTGGATCAATGAATTTCCCACTTGCTCCATCATAAATGCCTTTATTTCTCGCAGCAACCAAGGTTATTGGAGGTGGTCTGGCGTCGACAACAAGATTCTTTGTGATTCCAAGTACAAGAGTGATTTTCTTCCCTGAGCCAGGATCAACCATGCCACCGGTGTGCTTGTCAATTACACCAGCTTGGACAGCCTCTAGAAGTGGCAACAGTTTTCCATCGTATCTCCTCACAAGGCTTTTCTCTGGATCAAGAAGCCCGCTGTGTATCGCTTCATCCATTGTTACAACCATGCCAGTTCTCGGATCAGTGAATTTGCCATTCCTCGGATCAATCAAACCTTGACTAAGAGCCTCCTTTAAGGACAAGTTCAAAGGCCTTTCATCAACTATGAGCCCTCTCCTCAAGGCCTGGTCTAAATTCAAGACATCTCCAGTTCTCTGGTCAAGAAGTTTCCCTGTTTTTCCATCAACAATTCCAAGGTCTAACGCTTCGTCGAGAGCCATGGTGGAATCATCGCTGTCACGAATCATGGCATTCTCAGCATCGATGATACCAGCATCGACAGCCTCTTGTAGAGTGAGTCGTCTCGAGGAATTCGGATCCGACACTTTACCTGTCTTTACGTCAATCATCCCAGTTCGTATTGCTTGCACTAACTGCACTCCTGGCCTTTTGACTTGCTTTTTCTCCGGAGAGGCAGCCTTGGCAGTTTTGACAGCCTCTACCTTTGGTGATGGGGTTCGTTTCTCTGGAGAGGCAGGCTTGGCAGTTTTGACAGCCTCTACCTTTGGTGATGGGGTTTGTTTCTCAGGCATGGGTGACGGTAATTTGCTGGATTTTTCACTGGCAGGTGATGGAGTTTTCGAAGACTTCTTATCACTGGGTACCGCCAGACCTTCAGACAAAGACTTTGCCAACTTTGCCTCACCAGGGGGAGCTGTTGGCTTCTGATCAACTGATGCAGCTTTACCCAACTTTTCACCAGGTTTGACAAGCTTTGATGGTTTTTCAGCCACAGCAGGTGGCTTCAGTGACTTTTCCTCAGCAGAAACTGCCTTGACCAAGGGTTTTTCACTTTCAACTTTAGCAGATGGTTCTTCAGTCGTGGCTGCTTTAGACCATGGCTTCTTTGCACTAGGTGGCTTTTCCACCTTGGATTCAGGTTTTGACCACGGTTTCTTTGGACTAGTAGGAGCCTTATGTGCCTTGTCTCCTGCAGCAGTTTCTGCTGGTTTCTCTTTATCTTGAGTAGTCGTGGTGTCAGCCGAAGCTGCCTTCTGCCAAGGTGCTTTCTTTGGACTAGTTTTAGAATCTGCCTTGCTTGCTTTGTCCTCAGCTGAAGCTGCTTTGGGCAGAGATTTCTTTGGACTGCTTGGTGCCTTCTCATCTTTCTTCTCAGCAGCAGCTGCCTTAGTCTCAGGAGAAGGAGATTTAGACCATGATTTCTTAGGACTAGCTGCCACTTTTGATTCCTTTGCTTTTTCGGCTTCTTTCTCAGCAACTTTACCATCTGCCGAGGCAGCTTTAGACCAGGGTTTCTTTGGACTAGAAGGAGCCTTTGATGGAGCAGCACTATCCACAGGCTTATCTCCTGAAGCTTGTTTTGATATTGACTGCCTTTTGGGACTTCCGGGTGCCTTTGATACTCTTTCTGGGGAAGTTGTTT
The DNA here is from genome assembly GCA_002633025.1 of Notospermus geniculatus. NCBI lineage: Eukaryota > Metazoa > Nemertea > Pilidiophora > Heteronemertea > Lineidae > Notospermus > Notospermus geniculatus. Next base: position 27,129 of record NMRB01000891.1, on the reverse strand, counting down.
CTCTCGGTTTCTCAGCGGCAGCAGATTTCTGATCAGTTACCTTAGCATCTGCAGATGCAGCTTTCGACCACGTTTTCTTTGGACTAGTAGGGGATTTTGATGGAGCTGCACTTTCAGCTGTCTTTTCATCAAGTGAAACTGCTTTTGAGACTGATGCCTTGCGAGGACTAGTTGGAAGTTTCGATACCCTTTCGGGTGAAGTGGTTTCCCTTGGTTTCTCACCAACAGCTGTTTTGGCGTCAGCTGGCGCAGGCTTCTGCCATGGCTTTTTCACAGGGCTGGCTTTCTCTTCTGCCTTTTTCTCAGCCACCTTTTCTTTAACCGGCTCTGCTTTGACTGGTGTCTTCTTTGGACTAGGTGCCTTCTTGTCGACTTTCTCACCAACGGGTTCAGTTTTCGAATCTGCTGACACAGACTTCACAATTTTACTCTCCTGTGGTTCGGTCTTTTGTTCGATGGCTGATTTTGAACGTTTCACACCTGCCGTCTGCTTCCTATCTGGTGACCTTGGTGGTGACTCCTCCTTCTTGGGAGGAGACCAGGCCTTCTTTGGTTTCTGACCCTCAGACAACGACTTTGTCAGCTTTTCTTCCTTTGCAGTTGGTTTGCCTTCAGAGGCAGAAGATACAACTCTTTTACCAGGAATAACAGAGGGGCGAACAGTAGCTGAGACAGTCTCAGACTTTGCTTCCCTCTCCAGCTCCTCAGCAGAAGGTTTGACAATTCTAGCCCTTCCTTTCTTCTGCCCTTCAGACAATGACTTGGTGAGTTTCTCTTCAGTGACATGGACCTTAGAGGGCCTCTCTTCCGCTGACTCAGATTTAGACTTCCCTAGTTTTGGTTTCTGATCTGTGACATCCTTGAATTTTTGCAAATCAGATGAAAATGTTTGACTCTCCTCGGTTTCCATAGGTTCCTCCTCTGCCATTTCGTGCAACTGTGGTCGGTACGGACTAGATGGCCGAAGTCCCTTTTTGGCCTCAGGGACATGGCCAGTGATGGGTTTTGCTTCCTCCTCAGATGGTGAGACAATGATCCCTCTGTCAAGGGCATCAACAAGGGACAAAGTGTCCCCTTCGTCCTCCGAGTACATGGTGCCAGTGTCAGAATCGATCACATTGAGATCAATTGCCTCAGCAACCGAGATGAATTTTCCACGCGAGGGGAAGAAGACTTCCTTCGCCTCCGAGTCAAGTAGGCCCTTATCGATGGCCTCTTTGATGGTGATTTCTTCCCCTGTGAAAGGGTCAACGATTTTACCAGTCTCAGAATTATACGCTCCTGAGTGGATAAGTTCGAATAGTGAGAATGCGTGCTTGAACTGCTTTCTGCCTGGTTTGGGCGATGTTTGAACGGTCATTTCATAGACAGCATGTTTGACAGTATCAGTGAGACTTATCATTTCTCCTGTTTTCGGATCAACAATCATGCTACTTGAGTCCACATACTTCTTCTTCAAAGCCATTAGGCCCACGTCTTTCTTTTCTGCCAGAATTTCCACACCAGCCTCGGTGTCTCTGTAAGCTCTCATGTCTGACATTATTATGCCTACTCCCACTGCCTCTTTGAAAGAAACAGTCCGTCCGGTGCTGAGATCCTGAACTGTGCCGGTGATGGGATGAACAACTCCCTGTTCTAGGGCTTCCCTGAAAGAGATCCTCTCTCCAGAACTTGGATCCTTTACTGTGACTCGATCCTGATCAATGACATTCAAATCAATTGCTTGGAGTAGGGTCATTTTGCGGCCGGTTTGCGAATCGACAAATTTCCAACGTGTTGTGTCCCAATGTTCCTCCACCAGCTGTTTGATGTACATTGGCGCAATAGCTGGTGCAACGAGCACAGTGAGCAGTCCCATTTTGACAGCTTCGGAAAAGGTGATCAATTCTCCGCTAAGTTCATCAGGTACACAGCCCGATTCTGAATCTATGATACCCTGACGACAGGCGTCTTGTACGCTGAGAACCTGATTAGATTTCCTGTCCAAGATCTTCATTGTTTTCGTGTCGATGATGCCTTTTTCGACAGCAGTGAGGAAATCGACCTTTTTGCATGTCTCTGGGTCAAAGAATAACCCAGTGGTTTGATCGTGAATTCCTTGTTCGAGTAACTCGATCAGTGATGGTCGCCTAGCTTGTTTGATGCAGCCTTGCCTGATGGCTTCTTGTAAGTCCATGTATTTATCAGTGCCTAAAACTTTGATATCTCCTGTCTTTGGATCGACAAATCCTTTCAGGATTGCTTCACTCAAGGTTACTGTGTCGTTTGATCCTGGCATGATGATTTCTGTACTACTTCCGTCGATAAGCCCCTTGTCTAGGGCCTGATTGAGAGGCAACTCACTCTTGTCTTTAGGGTCAATGTACATTCCTGTTTCAGCATTGACAAGGCCTCTCTGAATGGCCTCCATCAGGGTCAAGGCCTCTCGGTAGTATAGGTCACCTCTCAGTCTCGGGGTTATCCCTTCAATGTGAGTAAATCTCTCATCTCTCAAGGTTGAGGCTGGCACAATTCGACCTTGAATGTGACCCAGTTCTGGATCAACAACACCCAATAGGATCGCCTCCCTCAAGGTCAGAATCCTTCCAGTTTGTTCGTCACAGATTTCTTTGGTGTTCAAATCGACTAACTCTCTATTGATAGCTCCTTGAAGTGTCATCTCTTTGCCAGTTTCAATATCTGTGAACTTTCCTGTGTTAGGATTGAAAGCTCCAACCTTCATGCAGTCAAATAAACAGCCGTAGTTCTTTTTCTTGGATGTGTCCTGGAAGACAGTATCTTGAGAGTATTCCCCTTCGTGGATCTTTTCAAATTCAACAACTGTTCGGTCGACAATATCAGTCAAGGTTATGACCTTTCCTGTCTTAGGATCAATGACCTGGGTATCTGATTCAACTGACATTTTCTTGATGGCCTTAAGACCTTGTAGTCTTGACTGGTAAATCATACTGCGTTCGAAATCTGCTTCAGTTCCCTCTGTGTAGGTTTGATGGGAGGCCATGATGATTCCAACAGCCACGGCCTCTTTGAATGAGACATCTCGTCCTGTACTGTGATCGATGACGACGCCAGTGACTGGGTGCACAACCCGCTGATAAAGTGCCTCCTTAAACGATATTCGTTCACCAGAGCTGGGATCTTTCACTGTGACTCGGTCTTGATCAATGACGCCGAGATCGATGGACTGTAGCAGCGTCATCTTACGGCCACCCTTGGGATCAACGAATTTGTAGCGGTACGGATCCCAACATTCTTCAACAAGCTGCTTCAAGAACATTGGCATCACAGCCGGAGCTGCGACAACTTTTAGCCAGCCTGCCTTGACAGCTTCTTCAAAGCTCACCACTTCTCCTGTTTGAGCTTTCGTGACTTGCCCAGTCCTCTTATCAATGAACCCACGCTCTGAGGCCTCTTCAATCGTCAGAACCTCGCCTGTGTGCGTGTCCTTGACCTTCATGAGTTTGGTGTCAAGGATGTTTCTCTCAACAGCTTCTTCATAGGCAACTTTTCTGAATGTAGTCGGGTCGTAGAACAGGCCTGTCGTTTCATCATGGATGCCCTGTTCTAGTAATTCCAATATGGTAGGACGGAGGGAATCGCAGACTATGCCAGATTTTATGGCATCTGAAACATTCATGTGGTATCCGCTCGTAGTGTCAACAATTTCTCCTGTGTGAACATCGACCACACCTCTCTTAATTGCTTCTTTCAGGGTAAGAGACTCCTTGGTGGCAGGACTTCTGACTTCAGTCCTTGCAGCATCTATGTAACCCCTCTCAATTGCTTCTTCCAATGTACACTCCTCACCAGTTGCCTCATCAACGAACTTTGCTTTCTGAAGGTCGTACTTCCCCAGATCGACTGCATCAACAAGTGACACAGGTCTCTGCTTTTTCCTACTCGATAACAAAGTTGCTGGAAAAATAGCTAAGCCTTTCTCCATGCCTTCATTGAAGGACATTGTCTTTCCTGTGCTAGGGTCTACGATACTTCCAGAATTAGGATCAATGAGTCCTTTTTCGACTGCGTCAGCGAATGTCATAACATTCCTGGATTTAGCATCTCTTATGAGAAGTGTGCTGACGTCAACGTCATCAAAAGAAACCACCTGTAATGCAAGCTGGTTGAGAGAAATATCAAAATTGACAGAGTCCATTACCAAACAAGGAGGTATGGAGGAGAAAGAATGGCAAAAATCTGAAAAATATTCATCACCAGGACAAGTTAAGCTACCACTAAAAAGCTGGAATGAATGGGGAGAGATTAAATGACCTACCTTGTCAGCTGGTTTACCACGTTTACTTATTTCTGGAATAGACTCTTCCCTCTGTGCCTCGACTTTGATGATTCCCTCTTCGACAGCTTTCTGGATGGGTATTTTGCGACCGGCAGCATCGGCAACCATTCCACTAGGACTGATGTGATATCCAGGCTCTGTTTTGTAGACCGTGGCTTCCTGAGTCGTAACCCCTGGGAGATCAGACGGACGACGTGCCCGCAGGTATCCCTTGGCTAGTGCTTCGTCCTGGGACATTTTCTGACCAGTGACAGGATGGGTGAATTCCCCTGTCACCTCATTCAGCAGACCACGAGCAATGGCTTCGTCGACAGACATCGGTTTGCTCAGATCTGAGAGTTGCAGTTTTCCAGAACGTACGGCTTCGTCGAGTGTCATTCTATCGCCAGTCTTGGGATCCACGAATTCCTTCGTTTTCATGTCGTACAGCCCGTCCTTCAACGCGACGCTGAACTGAATTCCTTCCTCTTCGCCCATGGGTTTCAGAAGTCCCTTCAAGATGGCAGTATCGATGCTCATACTTTCACCAGTGACAGGGTTCGTGAATTCACTGGTGTCAGGGTTGATCAGTCCACGTACAGCAGCTTCCTCAACGCTCATACTCTGACCATTCTCTGTCAGTGTCACCTTTCCGCGTCTGATTGCATCTTCAAGTGTCAGTTTCTTCTTTGTTTTTGGATCAGTGAATGTGTCAGTGTCTGCATCGTACAGCCCGCGTTCGACAGCTTCGTCGAATGGAATGCCGTCCTTGGCTGATACCTTCAGGAAGCCTTCCATGAGCGCCTCACTAACTAGCATCTCTTCCCCAGTCTGTGGATTGATGAAGACACGGCCATCCTTGTCCAACAAGCCTCTTGCTTCTGCTTCCTCCATACTCATAGTATGGCCTGGTTCAGTGAGTCGCAGTTTGCCCTGTAGTACAGCTTCCTCAAGAGGCATGGTTCGTCCGGTGACTGGATCCCGAAATTGGTGCTTCTTCAGGTCAAGTAGACCCTTTGCTAGAGCTTCATCGAAGGACACACTGCCCTCCTCGGGTTTGGGTTTCAGCAAGCCTCTCATCACAGCTTCTTCCAAGGTCATGGAGTCACTGGTCACAGGGTCAGTGTACTGGTTTTGGCTCAGATCGAGTAAGCCTCTTGCAATGGCTTCTTCTGGATGCATAGCAACACCAGGTTGAGTCAGACGAACTTTACCAAATTTCACAGCATCTTCCAACTTCATCCTCTTCTTTGTTTTGGGGTCCACGTATTCACCTGTTTTGGGATCGATGAGGCCTTGTTCAAGGGCAGTTTCAAATGTGACGCTTGACTTTTCTGGCTTGGCCTGAATGTATCCTTTCATGAGTGCTTCGTCAAGTGAAATTACTTCTTCAGTGTCCGGGTGTGTGAACAGGTCAGTTTCTCTGTCAATGAGTCCTCTGGCCTGCGCTTCTTCTGCGGTCATTGCTTTTCCACTTTCAGTCATCTTGACCAGACCTTTCTCAGCAGCCTCAGACAAGTTCATCTGTTCTCCAGTCTTCGGATCAGTGAAGATGCCGAACACAGGATCCAACAAGCCCTTGGCCACAGCCTCTTCAATTACCATGGGCTGCTCTTGTGCAGATGGCTTCAACAGGCCACGCCTCTCAGCTTCAGCAGACGGCATTTTGTCACCGGTCTGTGGATCAACGAAGACGTCATTCCGTTTATCCAACAGGCCAATGACTTCAGCTTCTTCTCG
>NMRB01000891.1:0-20154 GCA_002633025.1 Notospermus geniculatus | reverse complement strand
AATTCACCTTTCTCTGAATCGACCCAACCCTCTTTGATAGCTTGCGTGACAGTCATTGGTCCACTTGGTCGCCCTGTATCCATTTCCTCATCAGTTGACTCGCCAATGTCAAGAACATAGTGATCAACAGGTTGGTCCATCATTCCTGGGAGGTGCTTCAGCTTCTTGGCTTTGATTTTGCCTTCTGAAATAGCATCTTCAATGCCCATCTTTTCACCAGTAACAGCATCAATGAATTTCCCAGCTCTGAGATCAATAAGACCCTTCTTCACAGCATCCCTGATTGGTAGTTTCTGCCCTGTGGATGAATCCACAACCGACTTGACGTCATATCCGGTGATATCTTGGGTGGCGCATTCCACAATGACTTTTCCATCTTCAGACAATGCCACCAAGGTGGCATTCAGTAGGCCCTTGTCAATGGCTTCTTGTATGGTGACTTCATTACCACTTGCCGGGTCAACGAATGTCCCCTGATCAAGATTGAAACACTCGGCTAAAGCGGCTATCGGGACCTCCGTGCCAGTTCTCAGATCATTTACACAGTGGATAATTAGGCTCTTTTCACCTGGGGCCAGCTCAACATCACGCATGGAGGGCAATCCCGTTCGATCAATCAGGCCCCTGTCTGCAGCCTCAGCTAAGGATATAGCCTGGCCAGTTTTCGGATCGATGTATTCTCCTGTCTTGAGATCAATTATGCCCCTTGCTATCGCCTCCGCAGGACTCTCAGAGGTTCACCTGTGTGTGGATCGGTAACCTTCTGGATTTCTTTGACGGTCTTGATCGGTTTGCCTGTCTTGTCGACAAAACCTTGGTTGATGGCCTCCTGGATTGGCATTGCTTGACCAGAGCTTGGATCAACGTAAAGACCTCTTTCGACATCAATGACACCCCTTGCAACGGCTTCCTCAGTACTGATGGTCTCCCCTGTCCTTGGGTCTTTCACTGCCTTGATTTCTGCAAGCGTTTTGATGGGTGCTTCGACCTTCTGAATGAGACCTTTCATGACAGCTTCCCTCAAGGGAATCGACTTCCCAGAAGTCGGATCATTGTACGTGCCTTTCTTGAGATCAACGATACCTCTGGCCACGGCCTCTTCAGGAGTGATGGCTTCACCAGTTCTGGGGTCTGTTACCTCTTTCAGGTCCCTTGTATCTCGCACAGGTTCCTCAGCTTTGTCCAACAACCCCTGTTCTACAGCCTCCTCTATTGTTATAGACTGCCCAGAGGTAGGGTCTATGTATTTCCCAGTGTCCAGATCGATAATGCCCTTTTCTATGGCTTCAGCTGGGCTGAGGTATTCCCCAGTTCGAGGATCTTTAACTTGTCTTATATCAACAGCTGACTTGATTGGGGCAATCTCCTCTAGAACTAGACCTTTAGATATTGCTTCATCTATTGAAATGGATTGGCCAGAAAGTGGGTCGATGTAGCGCCCATGTTTGATGTCGATGATGCCCTTTGCTGCAGCTTCAGCAGGTGTGAGCGCTTGACCAGTTTTGGGGTCGCGGACTTCCTTGATATCAGAGAGCGTTCTCTGTGGTTTTTCTGCTTTGTCCACAAGGCCTTTCCTCACGGCTTCCTGCATTGAGATATGCTGACCAGTAACTGGATCTCTGTAAGTTCCCTTCTCCAGGTTGATAAGCCCTCTAGCGACTGCCTCTTGAGGAGTGAGGATCTCCCCAGTCTTCAGGTCTCGAACAGCCCTGATATCATCTGGTGTCTTGACATCAGCATCAACTTCATGTACAAGACCTTGATTCACAGCATCCTGGATTGAGATTTCCTCCCCTGTGATAGGATCAATGTACTTCCCTCCACTGACGTCAAGTATTCCGTGCTTGATGGCCTCAGCAGTGGTCAGCGACTCTCCAGTCCTGGGATCAGTGACCCCAGCAATGTCAATGGCTGACCACATTGGGATCTCAGCTTTGTCTACCAGGCCTTTCTCAGCAGCTTCTTCGATGGACATAGCTTTACCTGTCATTGGGTCGATGTACTTTCCAGTCTGCAGGTTCAGAATACCTCTAGCGACAGCCTCAGCTGGCGTGAGTGCTTCGTAAGTTCTCGGGTCTTTGACGGTTCTGATATCGGCAATGGTTTTCAATGGTGCTTCGACTGTCTCAATCAAGCCCTTCCTGATGGCATCTTGCATGGAGACAGACTTCCCGGTCGTAGGGTCAACATATCTGCCTCTCTCCAAATCAACGATACCACGGACAACAGCTTCAGTTGGACTCAAGGTTTCACCAGTCAGCGGATCAATGACGTGTTTGATATCTGTGAGTCTTTTCACTGGTTCATCAATCTTGGCTACCAAACCTTTCTGCTGCGCCTCTTCAATTGGCATGGACTTGCCTGTTGACGGGTCAATGTACCTCCCCTTCTCAAAGTCGAGGATGCCTCTTGCAACTGCATCTGCAGTTGTCAGAGACTCGCCTGTCTTGGGGTCCTTTACAGCTTTGATTTCCATGGCAGTTACAAGTGGCTTATCAGCCTTTTCAACAAGGCCTTTCCTGACAGCCTCCTGGAGTGGCATAGATTGGCCGGTCTTTGGGTCAACATACTTCCCAGTTTCCTTGTCTATGATGCCTCTGGCCACTGCCTCAGCTACAGTGAGCTTCTCGCCAGTTTGAGGATCTCTGACCTCCCTGATTTCTGCAATGGCCGGAACAGGTAGATGAGCTTTCTCAATGTACCCATGGTCGGCTGCCTCTTGTAGGGAAATGGCCCGCCCAGAAGATGGATCGATGAATTTTCCCTTCTCCAAGTCCACAATACCCTTAGCAACAGCTTCAGCAGCACTTATAGTCTCACCAGTTCTTGGATCCTTCACAGATTTGATATCCAAGGCAGACTTGATGGGAGCTTCTGCCTTGGCTACAAATCCTCTATCAATGGCCTCCTCAATGGACATCGACTGACCACTGGCAGGATCAACGTATTTTCCCTTCTCCAAGTCAATGATGCCCTTGGCAATGGCTTCAGCAGGGCTGAGTGACTGTCCAGTTCTTGGATCTACAACTTCTCTGAGGTCAGCTGCACTTTGTACTTCACCCGCTTTTGCACTCACTGGTGTTACTCTCAGTGCCTTGGTATCCATGACCTCGCCTTCTGGCGTTATGATGATTGGTTCTTTACTACCAGGCAATCCAGACTCCAGACTGATGAGCCCTTTCTTGACGGCCTCTGCAATGGGCATCGTGGCACCAGTTTGAGGGTTGATATACAAGCCATGCTTCGCATCGACCGTGCCACCAAGGACAGCAGACTTGGCCTTCACAATTCCCTTCTCCAAGGCTTCCTGCAGAGGTATGGCTTCACCTGTCTTCGGATCAGTACACGTCAGTTTTCCCAGGTCAACAACAGCAGGTGGAATGGTGCTCACTGGTTCAAACTTCACCAACCCTTGATTTGCAGCTTCTTCAATTGGCATCTCCTCTTTTGTCAACGGATTGATGTAGACTTTGGCATCCTTGTCAATGATGTTTTGCTTTATGGCCTCTTCGACAGTGAGCTCCTCGCCTGTCCTTGGGTCAACAATACCAGACACCTTTGGTTCCTGAGCACCACCAAAGAGAACTTTTGAGCCCGTCTCGACAACAAGGTTACCATCTGCATCTTTCACGTACTCTTCAACTGATGATCGTCGTTCTAGAATTCGACCCTTGATGAGTCCATTTTCCACAGCAATATTGACGGGCATTGTCTCGCCAGTATCTGGGTTCACATACTGACCTCTGGGGATGTTGATAATGCCTTTTTTCACCGCATCATTCAGAGACAAGGCAGCGCCATTTCTTGGATCAACCACCGAGTCAACATGGAATTTCACATTCTCTTTCTCCACGACAATCTTCTTCACATTCGGCTTGGTGTTCACGGCCTCCACTATGTAGCCTCTACTGATAGCCTCCTTCATGTTGAGTCTGCGGCTGGTGACTGGTTCTAGACACCCACCAGTGGGATCAACCAAACCTTTCTTGATAGCTTCACTGAGTGTGACTTTTGCATTGGTTCTAGGTTCGATGAAATTGGCAGATGTTGGATCAAGGAGACCTTCTTTGATTGCGTATTCCAGTGTGACAGCCTTCTTTCGCTTTGGGGGCTTGAACATGCCAGTTTTGGGATCTAGCCATCCTCGTTTGATCGCTTCAAATATCGGCATCCCCTTAGGTTTGCGCTCCTCTTCTGTCGTGTAAGTCTGAATAGTCGTCCATTCCATGGTTTCTGGATCAATGACTTTTGTCAAGATACCTTCTTGGTATGTGACTGAACTCTCTGGTGCAACTGCCAGGGCAGGTGATAAGTTTGTTGGCACCTTCCGATCCTTTGGTTTGACACGTCTGACACGCTTCTGACCAGTTTGGCTTGCTTCTGTGACTGACATTGCACCTGGTGATGGCGGGCCGACTGTCGCCAACAGCCCAAGCTTTGCAGCATACTTGAGTGACATCTTTTTCCCCGATTTGAGATCGACAAATTTTCCAGTGTTAGTCTCAATCTTTCCAGCATTAATGGCTTCCTGCAGAGTCATCAGCCTTCCACTTTCTGTGTCGTACAATGTCGAGGAGCTATCAATCAGACCAGCATCCAATGCCTGCTGCAACTTCATCCTGCTGCCTGTCTTACTGTCTGTGAAAATGCCAGACTCATCATTGAACAATCCCTTCTGGATTGCATCAGACAGTGCCATGGGTACTGCATCTCTAGGGGAAGCAAGAAGGTTCTTCTGCATTGCTTCAGCAACTGAGAGCTTCTCTCCTGTAAATGGATCAGTGTAGGTATCGGTCTTTGGATCCACCAAGCCCTGTTCAACGGCTTCTTCCAATGTTGGCTTCTTGGCCATTGGTTCTGATGCAGATGGAATACAGCCATGATGAGCAGCTTCTGCAAAGCTGACTGAGCCTCCTGTGACTGGATCTCGGAATGCTCCACTATGAGGGTCAAATATGCCTCTCTGTATTGCTTGGGCAAGTGTCATAGGTTTGCCTGACTTGGGATCGAGTACAGTGGAGTTGTTTGGATCAATGATACCAAGGGTGATGGCTTCCTTAACCGTCATGTGCTTCCCAGAAGATGGATCCTTGATCCTGCCAATAGGTGCCAGCACCAGCCCTTGGTCCATCAGTTCATTCAGAGTCCATTTGTCCTGGGTTGGACGAGGGGCAGATGGTGTTGACTCAATCAACTGGGCGATCCGTGAATCGATCAGACCCCTTTCTACAGCTTCATCGGTTGTGAGTTTCTCTCCAGTGGTCACATCAGTTATCTCCTTCGTCTGCCAATTGATGTCAGCATCCATACTCTGTAACTCCTCGCTGATGGCATCCCGAGCCTGTTCACTCGCCCTCCGCTGCTTTGGTGGAAGAGGTGGAGCCATTTCGACATCGTCATCATATTGTAGCGACCTCAATGCCGCAGCAGCTTCAGGAGCAATGATACCTTCTTCTACTGCCGTACCGAGTGAGTGCCGCCTTCCGGTATCCTTATCCACTATCATTCCACTTTCCTCATCAACACTGACATTTGAGGGCAACTCTGGTTTCGTCCACATCTTCCCTTTCTTCTTCTCTTTCTGGGCCTTCACGGCATCATAGACAGCCTTCCCAGCCAGAACAGGTGCACCAACAACAGCCAACAGCCCCAACTTAGCGGCATCCTTCACAGTCATTTTCTTCCCAGTTTCTCTGTCAACGTAGGTACCCTTTGACTTATCGATAATCCCCTTCTTTTTTGCCTCATCCAAGGAGATATGTTTCCCCGTCTTGGGATCATAGACTTTGACCTTGTCATCCATGGTACCACTTTGCAATGCCTCCGAGATGCTGACCTTGCGTCCTGATTCAAGGTCAAGCACTTCTCCTGTCTTGGGGTCAAATGTACTCTCTACCAGACCAGATTCCAAGGCATCGTCAAGAGTCAGTAGACGCTGACCAGTCACACTGTCACAGACCTCCCCAGTCTTTCCATCGACAACACCAGAGGCTATCGCATCTTCCAGATACATCCTCTGCCCAGTACTCATGTCTGTGATAGATATTGACTTCCCATCAATCAAATTCTCTTTGACGGCATCCTCCAATGTCATTTTCTCTCCAGTCAGAGCATCTGTGAATTCACCAGTTTTAGCATCGAGGAGACCACACTTCACAGCATCTTCAAAATTCAAAGGCTTACGTTCTGCTCCTGGCTTGGAATCTTCAGCAATATTGAGACCCATGGACTTGGCTTTGAACTGGTTCAACCGGCCTGTTTTAGGATCAATGAGTTTTCTGTTAATGGCTTCATCCAGTGGTATCTTCCTACCAGTGTTGAGATCATGAAGAGCAGGCGCTTTACCATCGATCAAACCCTGGCTTATGGCGTCTGCTAGTGGCATTATCTCACCAGTGACAGGATCACGGAATGTTCCAGAATCAGTGTCAATAAGGCCTAATTTCATAGCATCTTCAAAGGAAATCTTGCTTGGGGCCTTCTCAGGTTGGACTTGTATTCTCTTGATCAATCCAATCGCAGCTGCCTCGTCTAAAGTCATTGTTTTCCCTGTGATGGGATTTTTGTATAGTCCTGCCTCTTCGTCGATGATTCCTGCCTTCTTGGCTGTATCCAAACTGATCATTTTCCCAGTTCTTGGGTCCTTCACCGAAATGATCTTATCTCTACGCACTGGTGATTTCTTGATCAGACCTTGAGCATGTGCTTGGTCTATTGTCATCGTCTTACCCGTGATGGGATTCCTGTAGATTCCAGCTTGTTCATCAATGATGCCAGCCTTCTTGGCAGTGTCGAGGCTGACAAACTTCCCAGTTCTAGGATCTTTCACACCAGTGATCTCTTCTTCGACAAGCTCGCCATCCCCAGGCAACTTGATCTTAGATTGCACACTCAGGATCCCCCTGTCAATCGTTCGGGTCGACTTCTTACCCTGCATGAGACCTTTGTTAAATGCATCTGATACTGACATCTGTTCACCAGTCTGTGGATTGGTATACGTCCCTTCATCAGGGTCGACAAGACCTCGGGCTACAGCTTCTGGCAGGCTGACCGTCTCCATAGTAGAGGGGTCAAGGACACCTGTGACATCAAAACTCTTCGATTCGGAATGCAGCAATGTTCCCTCGATGTCTCCCAAATCGTCGGCTGTTCTGAAAGACTGCATACTCACGTCTGCTGGAGTGCGATCTACGTCTGCCTCTGCTTTGACTAACCCTTGATCAATTGCTTCGCTGATTGACATAATGCGGCCTGTCACTGGATTAGTATACTGACCAGTTCTCTGGTCCAGCAGGCCTTCCTTTAGGGCATCAGATACAGAGATTTCCTCACCAGTTCTTGGATCTACCACACCGGTGACTGTCATGGCAGTGTCCTTGGATGTGACGATTGTGTTCATGGGAATTTCAAGGTCTTCCGCTCCCTTCTCTCCTTTGCTTTCCTCTGCGTTCACCAGGCCCCTCTTGATTGCATCCGTGATCAGCATCTTCTCTCCAGTGATTGGATGAACATAGACGCCACGTGATTGGTCAACCAAGCCTTTCCTGACAGCCTCACTGACAGAAATATCTCGCTTTGAGACAGGGTCAAAGACACTTTTGACAGAGAGTGTCTTAGTTGCTTGGGTAATACCTGGTTTTGCAGGTGCGCCAGCAGGGGCTTGGGTGGCAATGACTAAACCCTTACTGATTGCTTCATCTAAGGGTATTTTGACCCTCTTCCCTGTCGGGTCCTTGGTGACATAGTGTCCAGTCCTCTGGTCCAGCACTCCTTCATTGATGGCTTGACTGATGTTGATCTCTTCGCCCGTCTTGGGGTCAATGACACCAGTGATTGTGAATGCCTTGGTCTCTTTGACGCATGTTGTATCAGGCCGATCATCCATGCTGGCATCAACTTCCTCAACTTTGATCAAATCTCGGTCGACTCCATCGCTTATTGACAAGATCTCACCAGTTCTGGGATCCCTGCATGTTCCAGCAACTGTGTCCACGAGACCCCTTGCCTCGGCCTCATGAAGTGGGATCTCACGGCCACTTCTGGGATCAAGGAACGCAGTCACTTCCATCCTCTTGGTTCCAATAAGTCGACTCTCTTCCGGTATGGTTCCAGGTTTGATAGGCGTGATGACACCTTTCTCTAGAGCTTCTTGGAGCGAGGTTCGAGTGGCTTTCACTGGTGATGTGACCTGGCCTGTAGCGCCGAGTAAACCTTTATCAATGGCATCCTGGAGGTCCATTGGTTCACCAGTGTTTGGATCGATCACCACGGCTGATTCAGGGTTGATGTGACCGTGTGCTATGGCATCCTCTAGGGATATACGCCTAGCACCAGTTACGGCTGGATCTCTGTAGCAGCCCGTTGCTTCACTCAGTAATCCCTGCTGAAGGGCATCCTCCAAGCTGATACCACCTTTCTCGTCCACTTTCCTGGTGGGTTTGGTAAGTTTCCGTAGCGAGAACTCATCGGTTCCGTTCTCAACACCGTTCTGTCTGGCGGCCCATTCCGGTTGCAGCAGACCTTGGCGGATAGCACTGTCTATTGACATACTCTTCCCAGTTTTTGGGTCCTTGAAAGTACCCGTCGTCAAGTCCACCAACCCTGCTCTCTGAGCAGCTGGGAAAGGAATACCTTCTGTTACCAACTTTGATACACCTAACTGAGTTTTTGTCGGTTCGAGTGCTTGACCTGCTGGTTTGATTTGAGTTGTTATGGTTGTCGTAGCAACCATTGGGCTCGTTAGCTCCATCAACATTTCAGCTTTTTCTCCAGTTAAGTAATTAGATGCAGCAGCCTCTTGCAATGTCATGGCACGTCCAGAATCTGGGTCACTGATACGCCCGGTCTCTGGGTCAAGGTATCCTTTCGTGATAGCATCCATCACAGACACAGCATCGCCGAAGTTATCCCTCAATCCAGAGTCACCCAGCAATTTTTGACCGAGTTTAGCACCGATAAATCCCTTTTTCATAGCTTCATCAATGTTCATTTTTTTACCAGACTTGTTGTTTAAGTAGACACCGGTCATGGGGTCGATGACTCCTCTCTGAATAGCCTCGGGCAGTGTTAGTTTCTCTCCAGTTGCAGTATCAGCAATGCCAGTGTCTCCAAATGAAACATCCCTACTGACCAGTTTAAGTTGTCCGTCATTGACAGCATCAGTGAGGGACATCCTTGCCCCAGTTTTGGGATCCATAAACTTGCCTGTGATGTCAATCAGGCCCCTCTGTATAGCCTCCAGAAGCGAGAGCACTTCACCAGTCTTGGCATCAATGATACACTTTGTGTCCGTGTCCAAGATGCCACGACTGATTGCCTCCTGAAGAGTATACTTCTTTCCAGCTTGAGTCGGTCGTACCGTTCCGTAAGCATCCATGATGCCTTCCTTCAAGGCCTCGGGTAATGCAGTAGGTTTTGATATTAAATTTTCCTTAACAGCTTCTTCCAAATCCATTTTTTCCTTGGTCTGTTTGTTGAAATATTCCCCAGTTTTGGGGTCAATAACACCTTTCGCGACCGCATCCTCCAATGAGAGCTTCTGCCCAGTGACAGGGTGCACAATATCCTTGGATCTTGGGTCAATCAAACCTCGCTGGACTGCCTGAGCAAGATCTAGTTTTTCCTTTGATATGGGATCGATGAACTTTTTCGACTTTTTATCATACAGTCCTTTTGATATCACATCACTGATAGGGAGATATGGCTGAGCATCCAGGGCGCTTGTCGCCCCATAAACTGCCTGAGATTCAGTTGTGGAGGATACAGTTGTCACAGGTGGTGCTAGTTTAGAAGCAGCAGTTGGGGAAATTAACCCCCTCCTGGCGGCTTCCTCCACCGTACTGGTCTGTTTTGTGCGTGGATCCGTAATTGTTCCAGTGACTGGGTTATACAACCCCTTTTGGATTGCTTCGAGGAGAGTCAATGTTTTGCCCGTTTTTGGATCCTTCAACCCAATATTCTGATTCAACTCTTCCATAAGCTGCGGGTCGATGTACCCCAACTTCACAGCCTCGGGCAAAGGAATGTAGCGACCGCTATGAGGATCGCGATACTGCTCGTTTTGAATATCGAGGAAGCCACTCTGTAGAGCCTGTACCAGACTCATCTTTTTACCAGTGGAAGGCTGTATCACAGGAATTGCTTGCACTGATCCTTTCGGTCCCGATGTGGCGTCCTCCGACGATGTAACTATCGTCTGCAAGGAGCCTTGCCTTGGAATGGTACGAGATGTGGGCGAAGTGGAAGACCGTGCGTCTGCTCGTGAGAAAAGCTCCGAAGCTGTACTCACAACGTTTGCAGAATTCAACAACTGAGAATGATCGGAAGTAGGTACACCATTCGCGGCATCGACAAACGTTGTGAAACTTTCGCTCCTGTGGCGATGCGTTCGACTTTCATACGACGGACTGAGCGTTTTTCCCATTTGTGGTGCCATAGCTTGGGTTTGTAAGTTGTCGGGATAGTCCATTTCGTTATCGAAGACATTGCTACCTGACGTGTCCATGTCTGAGAACACTGCGTCATCATCTCCCAGGGGTCTTGCGGCGAGCAGCTGACGGAATGTGCAGATCTCTGGAACCTCTCCTTCTTGAAGTACAGGAGGAATCTGAAGCAGAAATAGCACAGATATTAAGATTAACTGGAACTACATCATCTACGAACTACAGATGCACTGTCTGAGGGGAAAGCAGTTTTCTGAACAAGTTTCTTGATTTAGCAGTTACACTCGTAAAGTGCCAAATTCTTAAAGCCAACAGAAATGTAACTAGAACATCGGACAGAATCACTAATTTCATATTTACACACGAAGCAAGGTGGATTTTGTATTTCCTTGTAACACAATTAACAACTTTGATCCATTTCCCACAGTAGGCCTATTCCTTCAAATCCTAACGTAGTATTGAACTCACCAGTACAATTTTTCCCGTCTTCTCCAACAGAGCCGTAATCATCTTCACTCGGTCACTAATGACTGTTATCAGGTTAGTATACTGCCGGTTCAACCCATCCAGATCGCTCTCGACTTGCTCAATCGGTGAGTGAAACTTGGCGCGTTTCTTCGACGGCACCGCCTCTGTAGGTTGCGGTAGACTATTACCCATGGCATTTTTGTACTTCTCCAAGTGTCTGTCGAAGCATTGTGCCTCTTGGATAAACCTGCTGCCTTCCTCATTGACTTTCTCAATGGGAGCTTTGTGTTCGTGAAGAGTGCTGTAGAGTTGCTGGATAGAAAGGACAGGACGGATTGTTAGGAAGAGAGGAGTGTTAGAGAGTAGAGCTGACCGTCAGAAACACAGAGAGAAACTGGTTTGACCTGTGGTTATTCTGTGTTAACTCTTTCATTTCCAAGATAATTTTCCTCATCAGCCAGATACGATATTCACCTGTTTTGAAACCAGGATTGGTCTGAATAGATTTCGCAGCAAAATTTGATATCAACATGTTTTGAAACCAGTATACATGTACGTCTGAATAAAAGTTCACTAGAAAATGCCCCAGGCATTAGAATTATATTTTTGAAGAATCTGACAATCAGATTAACTGAGTCAATCAAATCAGAACTTGTAGTTACATGAAGCAAAGATTTTTTGGCAAATTTGTTTTCTTTTGGAAATCAACATTGGTATGAAAGAGTTAACACGACAAACGATGATCTAAAATTGGCTTTTCATCATCACTCGTTAATTAATTAATTAATTAATGAAATACGTTTTTAGATGAAAAGACAACCCTCTAAACCACACCACAGAAAGGAAAGAAACTTGAACAATCTTTCTCTCACTAAAGACAAACTCGGTGAGAACTAACTAAACACACGAATCCAAACATTGAAACAACACGTGAGACATTACATTAACCAGTCATCGCTGAAAATTAATGTCAGTGAATTTTCAAGGAAGAGGATAGAGGGATGATGGTACCGGTATAGTTCAAGTCCAGACAAGTATCCCTTCCCAAGAGGTACAGATTCCAGGGTGTATAGAGTGTGCAGAGTAGGACATCTAGGATATTCATGGCACTATTCATGGTCAAGCTTAATTATGGCATTCAAGTTCACACCTGCAGTTCCTGGGTAACTTTTTAGTCAAATTCAGACATATCTTCAATGGCACCAAACAGACAAATGAATCTATGGACTGTGGGGAAAAATTGTGAACTGAAGGACAATCGGACATGATACCAAGTTGTAACCTCAGTTGCAAGACTGAAATTCACAGAACTTTGGGGCAAACCTACTGATATAAGCCAAGCTTCATGTGAAAAGGCTCAAGATGTAGTCCATGAAATTGAAGACTGACTGACATTAATTTTACAGCTTAACTGCAAACAGTTCCCAAACCACCAACTCTGTAACCGTGTAACGTGATAAGTGGACAAAATGGCCGACTCACCAGGGTTGATTCTAGCATTCGATTCAGGTCAGGACTGGGGAGATCGTCCTTCACGCGTGGTTGTGTGAACACCTTATTCTCCATTCCGGCGATCCATTTTTTCTCAACTCGCAGGCCGTTGTGGTATGGGGACAATACCTCATCGGCTGCCTCAGCGATTTGTAATCTGTAAGGGAGACAAACATGGTTATTTGAGACATTAGAAGGACCTTTCAAAACTCATTGATTACAAATATTCATGAGTGTTTCCTGTTCCATAAAGACATTATGTCAGAATGCTTGTGAAAAACACCCAAGGTATTCATGACGGCGAAGTCATCGACAGTGTAGCATTTCGTCACAGCAACATAACATTGTTGTAACAAACCACAGTCACACACAACACAACCACAACAATTTTACCTTTCACTTATGGCATTAACAAGTCTCTGGTATCTCTGACACAATCTCTGTACGTCTTTCATAAAGTGGTCAATATCTGGGTGATTCGTGACTCCTGGACGACCGTGTTCGACAAACTTTCTCAGCGCTACAAGATCCTCACCAAGCTGCTCGAATAAACTTTGGTGTTCTCGTGCAGCAGCAAGTGTATCCTGAAAACGAACATTGACAATGTCAGTCTGGTTTATAAGAATGTCTCTATCGATATGTTTATGAATTTGACATATGTAGACGAGTAGGCCCAGGTGAAAGGAAAACTGCAAAAGGTTTTTTAGGGAATCAGCACTCACCTTCAGCTCTTGAATCACAAGTTCAAGGACAGCAACATCAGAGGACATCTTGTCTTGTGATAGGAGGATGGTTTCAAAGTCCATTAGCACCCGATCGGCCTCTTCAAGGCCATTCAGCAGAATCTCAGTGGCTTTTAACCTGACGTCAAGAGGAAGACCAAAAGATTAGGGAATTGTGGGGGCATTCATTCCGTCCTGTGGCAGGACAAGATGACACAATATCGAGAGGATTGGAAAGAATCCAGCAAAATGAATGAAGAACCGACCCTTACCTTTCAACGTAAAGGTGTGATAGTGACCATAGCCTATCCCATCGTTCCGTAGCTTGCTGGTATCTCATATCGGACTGGGGACTCTGTACCGGCAGGCTGCGGTAGGCTCTTTGGATAGAATCTATGAGTGGTTCGTGGTTTTGGAGTTGGGTCTCAAAATCCTGAAAAAGAACAAACGCATATCGCATTCCGCTTGCCAACTCACTTTGCAACTTTTTGCAAATATTTCATTTTGTGCGCCAAGATCCAAGGCCTGCAAGTCCTTTGCATATCTAACAGGCTGACCCGTAGCCAAAACCTGAACTAACCTTGTGTTGATGAACAAGATTTTGCAGCAGATCCATATCTCGTGGGAGGGCATCTCTCTGGCGGTTAGCCAACTGTTGCTCCAAACCTTCCAGAATCTGACGGAGCTTGTCTATCTGTTCGATCATCTGGCGCGAGGGGGACTTCACCATATGACCTTCCTTTCCAGACTGGTCCGACAAATCCTTGAATATTTTATTACACTCTGTCATTTCACGTCGAAGTTTCGCAGCATCTTGTGGCGAGATATCACTCTCGGACAGCAGTTTCTCGGTATCCTGATTTAATGCTTTGATGATGGCCTCTCGTTGGGCAGGGCCTAGTGCCATGAATGTTGGAAGATCCCAATTCTTGACGACATCTATTGTGGCAAAGATCATGTTCTTCCGTAGCTGACCTTGTCGTTGGCGCCATATGGCTATCAGGTGATCAAATCGCTTCTTTAATCTGGAAAATTATTTCAAAATCAACTGATGAGCAGACAATACCTACAGTAAGTGAAAGACTCTTCTCCAATGTTTGGGTTACAAGACATCGTAATTAGGGAGGGTCCTTCAGTGAACTAATCGACAATATACTCGCTCATTTTAGAACATCCAAATTACTTGACAAAGACTATGAGTAGACAGAAATACACCATATATTTCTGGTAAACGATAACACTGGCAAAGCCTGAGTTCGTAATCAAAATGTTCCTCTGATAAACCTACCTGTCAGCTAAGTCAATGGCCTCTTTATTTGGTGGTGGAATCAGCAAACAGACAGCAGGCACGAGACCCTCCTGACCCGACGCGTTCCGCACTTTCCATTTCACCTGCTGGCTGTTGTCAAGGAGTAAGACCTTCTCATTTTTGGAGATGCTCATCTGAGGGAAGAGAACACTCATCATGAACATTCTTGGTAGACTAGTGAAACCATAACAAGGGCAAGGATCTGCCCCTCTGCTGGTCTCTACATCTACCATGTCTACCCCTGAGGACCGAATCACTAGCCCAGCAAATGGTGTTGAGTTACGAGGTGGCTAAGGTGTCCATATTTCGCACAAAACTGTTTTAGGCACCGAAGGCCTCAGTGCATGTTCAGCTGCCTGTGGACGTGCCCTGGCTGCAAACAAAGAATGCTAATGATCTGATGAGTGAAAGATGAATTAACTTACATTTAACTGTTTATATGAGCAGAGTGCAATAGTTTTGATAGGGGAAGACATCTGCTGCCTTCTCATCTTGAGTGGAATAACATCCTTGCTTTTTTCGTTCAGGGTGTCTACGATGGCCTTGTACTCATTCAACATTTCTCGAAGTTCCTAAAAGAGATGGACATTAAAGGTGAAATCAATAGATACAGGTGAGACACAACAGTGTTGAAGTGCCAAATTATCCAAATCACACCCATAACAGACGATCCTGAGGTAATCAGTTGTGTTCAGCAGTTGCTCCCTATTTCATTGCAGTAATGACTGGGTTGGTCAGGAAGGGTTGTCGTGGATACATACCTGCATTTCCCTCATCAGTTTCTCCCCCTCGTCAAGGTTGACATCATCACGTGCAAAATGAATACTTAACACGTCCTCTTGCCTCAGCATCCAATTCTCACAGTTACGGCAATCTTCGAAGAACTGAAAGGGGAAAGTTTGTGATGGTATTAATTTCTGAGAAGACAACATGACCCATGAAAGAGATGATTCAGAGAGCTAGGCCAGGCCTACCAGCCACATTTCAAGGTGACCAGAAGTATCCTATCAGCTTGCCATTAAAAGAGATTAAAAGAGATGATTCAGAGAGCTAAGCCAGGCCTACCAGCCACATTTCAAGGTGACCAGGAGTATCCTATCAGCTTGCCACTTTGACAGAACTCTTCTGGAATCACGGTTCTTTTCCTTACATATCATGAAAGGCCAGATCTTACCTGGTAGTACGAAGATGCATACTTGAGGTGAGTTTCTAAGCACATGGTCAGCTGCAGCAGCCAAGACCACTGCGTTTGCATAGCTTGCATATAAGCCTGAAATTACCAGAGATAGATGAATCAACTAAGGATCGGTGAGATGAGAAACCAGCTATCTTCAAGAAAATGATGATTAGACACAAATTTCTCACATCTTAAATTACCNGTTTGCATAGCTTGCATATAAGCCTGAAATTACCAGAGATAGATCAATTAACTAAGGATCGGTGAGATGAGAAACCAGTTATCTTCAAGAAAATGATGATTACATACAATTTCTCACATTTTAATTAGCCCTGCCCCCCCCCCTGCCAAGAATGGGTTTGAAAATACGTCAGCATCTACTTACCAGACTCGTTCATAAACTAGGTTACAACTATTTTGGTTCTATCCTGAAACACATCTATGTGTTGACACATTATTAAAGAAACCAAATATCATTGCAGCAGTTCAAACCATTCCCCATTCCAAACATCATTGCATTTCAATCCATTCCCCATTCAGAGAAACCCAATCCCAACCTTAGGTCTTCAAGAACAGCAGGTGATGCAGGTCGAGGACAGAAAATTTCCCAGAAACTGGTGCAAGTTTTTGCCGAATTTTAGTTCCTTTTTAAAATCTGCCCCGATCACCCACTATCCTCAAAGTGTCCAACCTTCGCCAAATTGAATCTCAACTTGCCCACCTGCCCTGAACCGTCCCAACCGATGGCTGGGATTGGGATGCTGAAACTGACAAAGCAGACCTACCTCTATTGTTTTGGATGCTGGATGTCTGTCTAGTACCAAGGCCTCACCCTGATCTTGTACTTTGTTGAACTGGGCTTCACGATTCTCAAGTTCGCTCATGAGTGCCTAGAATGAAAACAGGATGTGTACAAGAAATCAGAGTGGCTGCGGAACAAATTTTTCTTTTCGGAAATGTCCCCCCTCACTTTCTCAAGTCTGAGGCCGAAGAAGTCAAGGTCCTTGTATCCATAAATCTCTGTGTCAATGGAGACACGACCTCAAATGCAGAAAGGAAGTTATACACCAGCAAGCCAATCATCATCTTTGAAAATTTCACAATTTGGTGATGCAAGGTAAATGTTGTTAGTATCTGCAAAACTAGAACAGGCTTCTATACAGACAAGTAAAGCTTAGAATCAGCCAAGTCAACAGAGGAAGGGGATCATCCAAACAATGATCAAGTTTTCGTAGAATGTTGTGAGTAGAAGTGTACAAATCAACAGAACAGACAACTTTACATCAAGATTTCGAAACATGCATTATGTGTGACCCTAGACAAATGGTGCTCTTCTACTATTAAATTGAAACTGAAAGACCAAAATCTTGGACCAAACTTTCAGGGATTTTGAAAAGACGAGTATTTTGAAGTTTTTTTTGGCAAGAAGCCTTTGTATTCAAAAGCAATTTGCCAGGACACAGGAACACAAAGCCAAAAATATCATTCATCATTGGTTTCAAAACTACCAAATGAGATGCCACGAATACATCAACACAGTTCACAACAGGTACATGTACATTCTAGGTGCAAAAGAAATTTTGAAAAGAACATGCATCTCAGAAATGTCAGATACTTCCTGCTCTATGACATTTCATGATTTCAACACAAGAGTGATTCTGCCTTCTCAGTTGATTGGAACTGTCAACCTAACAAATGCCGGTACGTCCAAGCACGGATACAGGTCCGTGGTCCAAGACAGTATGGATTTTTTGACTGGTTTCTGCATTGATCCGAAGTGATTGCCAACAGATTGCCAGCTTATATCATGGCTTTCTAGATTCAACTATTTTCCATCAAGTACACACTACTGACTATGTTGAAATGATCATCAAGAGCATGTTGGATTTCAACTAAAAATGGTGTACAAAATCTCTAGTTGAAAAATTGATACAGAATTTAACAAACAGTAGACAATGCTACCCTTCCTTGGTAAAATGATGTACCGCCATTCAAAAGCAGGGGGAATATGGGCGAATGTGGTAATAGCTCCATCTGGTTCATACATGTACAGAGCAGTGTAGGGTCGAGCTATTATTCCTGTTGGCCAGGCTCCCCCTGATTTCAAATGAGCCTACATAGTATATCTTTTTACCACTGGTAGGTGGAACTGGAGGACATTGAAAGTTGACAACACATTGCAGACAACAACATGCGTAATATCAGACAAAACACCATCAGGTGCCCACCTTAAATTGAGAATACCCAATCTGTCGAGGCAAAGAAGCAAAAAAAGAACGGTTCATGAGAGAATGTCTGAAAAAATGCCAATGCTATGAAGAGAGATGCATGAGGCCTTTAGAGAAGCCTAAAAAATTACTAACCTTGTATTACCAATAATATGCAGAATTCTATTGCAATTTGACTTTAAAATTTGGCATCGAACTTTGATAATAACAGGAGTTACATTGGCAGCAGTGGAGTGTAGGAAGTCAAGGTTCTTTCACCCGCCAACAATCATTTAGTCATTGTATTCTTCGTGCAGTGAACGTCCACCCCACAACAGTACCGATACCCAGTGACACAAACAGCCACCAAGCAACTGACAGCTGTACAGAACGAAACTGTCGGAAGTATATGTCCACTGAAAGTGAGATGAAATCACAAGTGGTGCCATCTACATGTAACATACCTCGTAGTACTGTTCCGTTTCGCCCATCTGCAGGGCCTGGGAGCTCCAGTCACGCGAGATCTCGATCTCTTCCTTCTCATTCAACCACATCAACTCTTTCGTAGCTGCGCCGATGAATTCTAACAGGGATCGAAGGCACCTCAGCCTTCGACTTGAAGAGGACTGGAAACGAGATGAGGATAATTTACCCAACTCATGGCTAACTGTGAATGGAGCAGCTTATATCATGGCTTTCTGGATTCAACAGGACCGAAAATTGCTAATTTTGAAGTCTGTCAATGATCACAAGCTACGACTTATCCACTGGAACTCAGCCCAGTGCTTGTCCATCTTGTAAGTGACAAGTCGACAACACTGAAGCAGTCACGTACTTGACATGGGCCAGTGTGACATACAGGAATTTTTCGAGTTCTCCATATAATACTTACAGTTAGATTTGAATATGCAGTTTCTAGTTTGTTGAGCATGTCTGTGTACAGTTTCTGTTCTTCGGGAGACAAGGTTACCTGAAATAAAAGCAGCCACGTTTATGTAATTCAAAGCAAAACCACAGATCTGATGTCAGCCAACAGCTTTCTAATCAGGCACATCCTGGTCTCTTTCTGTCATTACTGACAATACCCAACAAGAAACACGACAACCAACAGCACTGTCAGGAGGATTATTCATCAGGGAGAAGCCACTCACCTTGTCAGCCATGCACTTCTCTATCCTTGGCTGGAACTCCATGATCTGCCGATGGACTGCTTGGTGCTCTGTGATTGCATCCTGGACAGACTGTAGGTCAGATCCATAGTCAGTCTTGTCAACAATGTTCTGGAATAAAGGCATTTTGTATGCAAAATGAAAACTGACTTTTCATCAAGTTCACATGTACAAATTTCATGAGAGGCACTATTAGCCTGTTTTGATAACAGCCGTTACTGCCACATTTTGCAGCGAGAGGTGCCACGGTTTGGAGAGTTCTTTGACAATGTTTCACGGTTTAGCAATGGCCATAGCTCATAAGATGCTATCCATCTCTCGAGTTCAAACCAACCTGTTTCGCTTGGATCCAATCCAAACATTCTTGAAGTTTCTTGAATGCTTCGTTCGTCTCCACCAATCTCACTTCCGTTATCACCTCCTTCCGCCTCGTGATCGTTTTCCCTTCCTGAACGTACGTTCTGGCCGTTAATTTTTGATAGATATCGTTCTGTAACTTGGTCCACAGCCTCAACCACCATTGGTGTAACTGGTATACCCTGGAGTAGGTACCATAAATGAAGGGTAGCTTTACTTGGTCTTAATGCATATCTTTCAGAGACAAACTTGATGTTTCCATTGCTGAGCTAAGTTCACTGCTCCTGTATACCGTATACGCAAATATTTTCATGGCTAAAATATTTAGTGGTTGGGGTCCGAAAGTACCTTTTCGCGTGGATAAATATTCGCGGTTGGGGTCCTGATGTAAGATTTCAAAAACACTGCATTTTCAATGGTGAGTGTGACAGTTATGGTATGAAATTCACCGAAAAGAAAGAAATCCGAGCAGTCATAATCATCCTCACTGCTGGCGGGGCGCCATGATAGCTGAGTGATTGGTGAGCGGTGGGTTCGGGAACCAAACTAGTGCAAACCACGATATATTACGGGATCGTCGGTGATTGGAAAATGGTTTGCGTGTAATAGAATTCGCGGGGGTATTGACCAATTCGCAATTTTCGCAGTAATTTTTATTCGCGAAAATATTTGTGTATACGGTACATCTACATTTCAAAGGTAAAGGACTTCATATTTCTGTTCCTGAGCTAATTCATTACATACAAACCTTTTATACAAGTCATCAGCTTGATGGTATCGGCCATCTTTCATCGTCTGAACATCACTGAACA
>NMRB01000890.1:176599-201136 GCA_002633025.1 Notospermus geniculatus | reverse complement strand
CGCCAAAATTTTAGTCACCTGATATTTTACTTTCGTCAACGGCATTTGCCGTTCGCCATTGGCGAAAATGCGAGCGGTAGCGCCAACCCTGTTATTTAGGCCTAAACCACTTGACCTGCACGGCTGTCCATCACTTCGTTTTGTCATTTCGTCATTTTGCTGTTTTGACAAATCCAGATAAAAGTAGCCTATAATTTTGGGTGGTTCCATAGTTTCCTGGGTGGTTCCATAGTTTCCTGGGTGGTTCCATGGGTGGTTCCATGGTTTCATCGTTCCAAGGTTTAGAACCTACCCAGTGCATCACCTACACCTATTTTCAAATAGGGATGGGGGGAGGGGACACCACACTCTTTGATTGTGAACATAAACCAGCCGCAGATGTATAATAAACAATATTCCAAATGGGTCTTAGTTTTTTACCTTGTGAGGTCTGCGTTTTTTACCTGGGTCTTAGTTTTTTACCTTGTGAGGTCTGCGTTTTTTACGTGGGTCTTTGTTTTTTACCTTGTGAGGTCTGCGTTTTTTACCTGGGTCTTGGTTTTTTACCTTGTGAGGTCTGCGTTTTTTACATGGGTCTTAGTTTTTTACCTTGTGAGGTCTGCGTTTTTTACCTGGGTCTTGGTTTTTTACCTTGTGAGGTCTGTGTTTTTTACTGGGTCCTAGGTCTTAGGTGTTAGGTCTTTGTTTTTTATACACCCCACAACTAGCAGCCAACTAAGCTAGCAAGGTTTTATGAATATGGGCCCTGATCCTGAAAATCGCAGGTGTTCAACTTCAGCACGTTACTTAAAATCAAAAGAAATCTGTGTCGACATAAGCACTCAAAAGACGGCGATAAACTAGTTCCAGGTAGTTGCCACCGATCAGTGTTTTTTTAGTCGGTGGCGACATAAGTTATCAGTTGCAACTTGTTGACGCTATTTCTATCACAGCGTAGGGCGACATAAGCGAGGCTTAACATTCCTGCCTTTGCGCGCAGAAGGATCGAAGAAAAGAGTTGAATAACTGTAAACAAGGCCTGTAGTTGTTCAAATTTGTCTTTTGTCCTCCTGTAGGTCATCCTGGGAACCCAGGGCATTCCCACTCTGCATAGCGCGTTACAATGCCCTGGGGAAACCCACCCCGTTTCGGTGGGGAAGGGGGCTGTTCCCTCATGTGTACTCGCCAACTGGTAATTCACGAATAAACCATGCAATGCAGTGGGGGATCGCCACTTGATGTAATGGGCAGACATCGCGC
Source organism: Notospermus geniculatus (assembly GCA_002633025.1). NCBI lineage: Eukaryota > Metazoa > Nemertea > Pilidiophora > Heteronemertea > Lineidae > Notospermus > Notospermus geniculatus. The sequence continues at coordinate 199,897 of NMRB01000890.1, read as the reverse complement.
CTAGTGCTGTAACGTATGCACATATATCTGGTGTTATGAGTTACCGGGTACCAGTCTCATAGCAATGCATCTCATTCCATAATTTATGCCTGCTGTCGGAATGATAGCTGCCCCAAACACATGAACTGGATCATACCTTCGTGTTTTGAACCCGTCGGTACTTACCCATTATCTAGATACGGTAATCCATGACAACCATTTTTACGCGAAGTTATTTCAGGAATATTAAAAAATCCAGCGAGTTTGTCAGCGAATCGAGGAATGTTTGAAACCACCATATTTGGGAGTGACCATGGCGGGAATGAATTGCTTCGCTGTGATTGGTTGTATTCAGCGACATATTTTCTGTCGCTAGTTCCACAGCGAAAAGGCGCCAATTTCAACAGGGCCTCGGACGTGCGAGTAGGGGAGCGCGTTTTAGAGGATCTGTTGCAAGAGGATGCCTGTAGGTAGACAAAGGAAAGTTAACCACGGGTGATTTTCCTGCGGGTAAACGCTGCCGATCAAGCAGCGTACAAGGTAGCAAAACAATGGTTTTCTAGGCCCTTAACCTGAAAAACTATGAACTTACACGCGTGTTGACCAAATCGCGCTTCGTAAACAGGCCCCAAGGGTTTCCCAGGGGTTTACAAATCGGCCTAAACCTACAGGGCAGTGTTCAAAAAGGGTGTTTAGCCTAATCAGCGTACAATTTCTGCATTACGCAGGATAAAGGCCTAGAAAGCTATTGTTCTGCTTTCTGTATGCTGCATGATCTCTGGCATTTACCCACAAGAATGATGATTACACGCGTCTAAAGGCGGTGACAGACTAGCGCGACGCCGCGCGGAGCTAAGCGTTTTCTTTTGTGTTTTCAGGCACCACTGAGCACCATGTGCAGTGGAGCGCAAAAACACAAAAGAAAACGCGTCGCGTACGCACTAGTCTGTCACCGCCTTAACATTCCTGTGTCTCAGTGTGGGAGGACAAAAGAAAGTGTTGGAAAAATTCTTGGCAAGCCTGCCTGATCGTTCAACATTTCCTTTGTCCTCTTGGACTAAAGGCGGTGACAGACTAGCGCGACGCCGCGCGAAGCTAAGCGTTTTCTTTTGTGTTTTCAGGCACCACTGAGCATGTGCTGTGGAATTGTGTCATTCTTTGTCATTGATTTTCAATACGTCTATGCAATCTGGATCTTTGCCCTCTGGTTGGAAGCTGGCTAATATAGTTCCGGTATTTAAGAAGGGGGACAAACATGCTATTTCTAACTACAGACCTGTGTCACTGTTGTCAGTTGTTTCCAAGGTCATGGAACGTTGCATACACAATCGTATTTATCCTGTATTAAGTCCCTTGGTAAATTCATGGCAACACGGTTTTAGTAGTAGGCGTTCTACAGTAACGCAGCTATTTCAAGTTCAACATTTAATTGGCAAAGTCCTGGATAATGGCGGTCAATTCGACATGATTTATCTAGACTTTGCTAAAGCGTTTGACAGTGTGCCTCATTCCCTGCTTTTGCACAAACTAAGATCTTTTGGTGTTTGTGGTCGTCTGCTGACTTGGTTAGCGTCTTACCTTACAAACAGGTCTCAAAGAGTAGTTTTGCAAGGCACTATATGTCTTCAACGTTGCCAGTCCTGTCAGGTGTTCCGCAGGGTTCAATTTTGGGACCCTTGCTTTTTACGTTGTACATAAATGATCTTTGTAGTGCATTGAACAATGAAACTTTGGTTGGGCTGTTTGCGGACGACTCTAAGATTGGTAGACAGATAAGTTCTTATGATGATTGCTTGCTACTTCAGAATGACCTTGAGAGCATAAGTGCTTGGAGTGAGACGTGGGGTATGAATTTCAGCCCCGGCAAGTGTGTGCATATGTGTATCACTAGGAAGCTGAGACCCCTGAGATTTTATTACAATATTAATGGAACAGTGTTGAATAGTGTTGATAGTTTTAAGGACCTAGGCGTGACATTTCAGTCAGACCTGGGCTGGAACTTACATGTAGACAACATTGTGAATGGTGCTAATCGTGTATGGGGTATGATCAGGAGAATCTGTGGTTGGAATGCGGGTGTTGATTTGTATCGGATGCTTTATCAGAGTCTGGTAAGAAGTAAACTCGAGTACGGTTCAGTTGTCTGGGACACACACTTAAGGCGTAATCTTGAGCTAGTGGAGGGTGTTCAGCGTAGGATAACACGTCACGTTTTAGGAACGAATTTACCTTATGTGGAGAGACTACCAGTTTTTAATCTTTTACCTTTAACTTTTCGCAGAGAAATTGCCGACTTGTGTTTTATGCATCAGTGTTTTTATGGAACTCATGATTTTGACGTGTCGCCTTATCTTGTGCACCATACCCGAAGAGACGATCTCTTATTGCTACAATGCGCTAGGTTCCGCACCGAATCGTTCGCGGCGTCTTTCTTTTTGCGCACGGTTTGGTGCTGGAATGATCTTCCCCATGACATAAGAGCGACACAGATTTTATCTTGTTTTAAGAACAAATTGTATTCATTTTATAAGGTTAAGCTTTTAGAAGTTGATTTTAGAAGTATGTGTAGTCTGGTTAGCTTCTGTCGCTGCCACGATTGCAGACCAACGTAGATTGTTGTCATAGTGGTCTGCGGTAGTGGCAGTGTGGAGCTACCCAGACTTTTTGGGAGGGACAATTTTAAAGGCTTCGGCCTACGGTCTTCTCCCTGTGGGTTTTTCTTCGGAAATTTTATTATGTCATATTCAACGCTAAATGTTTTAGATGTATGTTTTATCAATTCTGTGATATCTATATGTATAATGTTTTAAGGGATGTTTTATCTATATGTATGCTTTGATGAAGAATTTACCCACGAATTTAAAATAAATAAATTAAAAAAAAAAAATGAGCACCATGTGCAGTGGAGCGCAAAAACAAAAGAAAACGCGTCGCTCCGCGTCGCGTACGCACTAGTCTGTCACCGCCTTTAGACGCAGGATAGTTAGACGCGTGTGATTATCCTGCGGATAAACGCCCCTGGTGAAGCACCATACAGACATAAGACAATAGTTTTCTAGGCCTTTAACCTGTGTAATGCAGAATTTGTACGCTGATTTGGCTAAACACCCTTATGCCCGTTGTACACGGTAGGATTTTCTTGTACTAAAAATTATAAATGGGGCCTAAATGGGTGTTCACAATGCCTTTCAGCAATGCAATCGGTAGCCTATGACCGAAATCACCCTTCATGAGCCTCATTTATAATTTTTAGTACAAAAAAATCCTACCGTGTACAACGGGCATAAAGCGCGATGATCATGCTTTTTGAATACGGCCCACAATGTCACCCGACGGCTTTTTCCTTTAAAAGCCCCTCTGTATTGAATTTTATTGTATTTTCAAAATATTAGGAGAGTGCAGGTCAAGGTCTCATGGCCTCGTGAAGGTCCCCAAAATGCATGCCTGATACGTACCGGGACTCACGAGAATAGAGAGTTTTTGCAAAGCCCCCGAAACGCCGACGCGAAACGTCTATCAGCCTAGGATCCACTGTCCCGGCGCAGTTAAGTCGCCGCCGGAGGCGAGCTTACGATCTACGACATGATCGCAGGCCGCCGTACGTTCGCCTGCGATCAGGTTACGATTAAGTCTGCGGCGGCCTGAGACCAACTGTTGTAGGTTCAAAAGTAGATCCATTGCGCCAGCGCAGTTACGACGAGACTTAAGATATTAGGAAAGGTTCTTGATCATATCCTGCTCCCAAAATATCAGAAAACACTTTCATCCTGCGATCTGCTTATAAAAGGCGCCTTACGTCATTAAATAACCTGTTTCAATTGAATAATCTGCTCCGGCATATCGACGGCGTCCTTTACGACCTACGACAAAATCAAACATGTTTGATCCGATCGCAAGGCCTAAGTTCGTGCCTGAGGCGGTCGCAGGCATGAAATTGACCATAGTTCAGTCTGCGGCGAAAACCTTGTAGCTGATCCACTGCTACGGTCCGATCCCAGGCGAGACCGCAGATCAGGTCGTAAGTTCGCCTGCGGCGAAAAATCGGGACAGTGGATCACGGCCTATAGTATGCGTTAATCGGTCGGCCCGCGAAACCTGTTCGAATGGAAAATCGTTGAATATTCAGGTTACCGGTAAGGCTAATTATTCTCGCGTGCTCCGGTCAATTTCGTTAGTGCTCAGGCCTACTCGTCTGCATTAATTGCTTGCGTGACTGACCATCGTGTCACACTTCGTGTCACATTTCTTCGTTGTCCAAGGTCTCTCGCTACAAGAAAGGCTATAGTGCACCAGCAGAAAGTTCATTTGAATAGGAGCTGTCAGCGAGTTGACCACTAGGTGTCACTAGGGCCCAATTCAATGCATCTAGCGGACCCAGTCATTATCGATCGAGCAGCGATCATAATAGATTTCCTGTACATTTGGTCCGCTAAGACTGTGCTGCCATCTGTTAGCAATATGCGCGGCTGACTGCTCCTATTGCATTGGTGCTGTATGGAGAGATGCGTAATCAATTTAAAGGAGCTCGACGTCCAAGGTGTAAACAAACTGGTTTGTTTACAAACAGTGGCCAGCAAACTAGTTTTATTCCTTCGTGAAGGTGGCAGCACCAGTGATCGTTAGACTGGTGCCCGGTCCGATGCAACTCACTCACGATATTCACGTCAGTACATATCACCGACAATAGGTGGCAGCACCGCATGCGTCGCGTGGATAGAGAACCAGTGAGTGAGTGTTTACAACTTGGACGTCCAGCTCCTTTAACTGGGCGTAGAACGCGGATATTCAACGATTTGCCATTCGAACAATTTTCGCGGGCCGACCGATTAACGCATACTATACAGTATGTTCGCTGCTCTCTTCAATGCATCGAACAATGGGATTGGCGTTTGCGTTGGCGTTTCGGCGGCTTTGCGAAAACTCCCTATTAGCGAGGTTGAGAACCGCCAATTTTGTGGTTGAATAAATTTTCGACGATACACTGAGTTACATTTCATACAATAGATTTAATTTGAAGGTTGAAATGGCACAAGCAGGGCTTGACTATAGTACGTTTGAGTTATATGGAGCTCGATGGGCGGACCTTCGGTTGTCAGGCAGACCTTGGTATTGTTGGTGAAGTCTGGCTATTGACATGCATTTTATTGACAGGACACTTCCAGCCAATCCCATGCCTGTGCCTGTGTTCAATTTCAAATCAAGGTCTAGTTATTATGTTCAATTTCAAACCAAGGTTCAGCTGGTTAGAAAACAATGTGCGTTGGACCGTTTAGAGTAAACCCTAAGTTCATTGTGGTCTGGTTACTAAGGGTTTGATTGACATACGCCCATCGAGCTCCAGATGACTTAAACGTACTATAAGCAGGGCCTACCAGAGAGCGTGACCAAGGACTTATGTACGCTGGCCCATTTTGTCCTATCTAAGAATGCCTTCGAATTCCACTCAAGGTTTTTCTTACAGGTCTCAGGAACTGCGATAGGAACTAAAATGGCCCCTTCGTACGCTATCATTTTCATGCACATGCTCGAGTCACAGGCCCTGGCTAGGCTACTTCCCCCTTCCAACCCTACATCTGGCTCAGGTTCATAGATGATGTTTTCTCTGTGTGGACCCATGGACGTAAAAAACTGGAGGATTTCGTTGACAGGCTCAATAAGTTCCACCCCACCATCAGGTTCACTTGGGATGCATCCCCTTCCTCCCAGAATTTTTTGGATGTGACTGTCAAACTCTGCGACTCAAGGATTGTGACTGACCTCTATGTAAAACCCACGGACACTCACCAATACCTCCACCCAGCTTCCTGTCACCCTGGCCATACTAAACGTGCCATCCCTTTTTCCCAAGCCCTCCGCATCCTGTCCATATGCTCAGAACGGCCTGCGGCTCTGAAACACCTTCAGAACTTGGTTGGCTTTCTCACAGACAGGGGACATAACAGACGGAAAGTTGCAAGGGAAGTAGAAAGGGCGATCCAACGTCATGACGGCCAGGGGGCCCATCCTCCTACTACGACGGAAACCAATACCCAGGATGGGAGTAGAGACAGAGCTGATGATGGTGATCCCCAGGCTAACCAGAGTGTCGACAGAAGTGAGGTCCGAGACAACCAGCAGTCCCCCAAAACACGCAAGATCCCCTTAGTCCTCACCTATCACCCTGGACTGCCAGACATTACTGCAATAACACGCCGTTTCCTTCCTATTCTTCATTTGAACCCATCAATGAAGGAATGCTGCCCTGAGCCACCCCTTATTGCATTCCGGAGACCCAAAAACCTTCGTGATGTGCTGGTAAGAGCCAAGGTCCCCACACAGGAGATCCAACGTGCCAAGCCCACCTGTGACCCTTGCTCAGGGAAAGGAGCAAAGAAAGGTCGGAAATGTCAACTTTGCATCTCCTTGCCCTCCCAGTCCCACATCACTAGCTCCTCCACGGGAAGTTCCCATCTACTCCGCCTGAGGGGTCCCGCTGATTGTGACAGCAGAAATGTGGTCTACTGCATCACATGTACCAGATGCACCACCATCAATCAGTACGTCGGACAGACAACATGTTTCCGTCAAAGGATGAACAACGTTACCATAAGTCCAACATCAGATTAGGGAAAGAGGATCGTGATCGTGACTGCTCGATACTCTATGCCCACTTTAAGTTGCCAGGACATTCTGTCACGGACGTGTTGTTCACCATCCTCGAGACGTCCAGATGAGACGACTCTCCTTCAGACAGAGTCGAAATGGATGTGGACCCTTAAAACCATCACCCCCTCAGGTCTTAACACAAGATGCTGAGGTCCTGAGACCCCAATTTGGCATTTGTGTTCTTCCTTTTCTCTCACCCTGGTAGGCCTATTTCATTTTGGTTCTCCAGTTGCGGAGGGCACTGTGGCTCCCCTTCTGGTCTAGGCCTTGTTTTTTCCCTCCCCTTTCCCCCTTTTTGCTCTAATCCTCCTCGCCTTATTCTTCTCATTGCTCAGTGATTTGCATTATCCATCCTGTTTTTTTCCCTACAAATCTGGAAGTTGACTTCCTTTATATTCCTTTACCTTTGTGCATCTTTTCGCTTTGTGCTTGTTATGTATTACACATGTCATATTTATAAATTTATAAACTTTCTTTCAGCCAAATGAAGCTCTGCGCCAGTTGCTTACACTCTGCTTGTGGTCAGGCTGAGAGGCCCTGCAGTTATTCAACCCTTCTTTTCAGCTGAATTAGTTTCTCCTTAAAGGACCACTGTATTGCATCTTTCTGTCGACAGCCGGCGCCACCGGCACCATGCTCCAATACTGTAGTTATGCCTTTCGCCCCAGTGTTGGAGAATGTATGATTACAGTCTCGGTCACCCAGCCGCAGGGATCGAACAAGTTTGTGTAGCAGTACTGCGGAACGAAACGGCTGGCTGCGCGAGACTAGTTGCATGCGGTAGTTTACCAAGTCGTTAATAGAGGTCTCCCCCTTAACGCGGGTACGTGTAACGCAGGATTGGGAAGCAATACTGTGGTCCTTTAATTGTCCAGCGGCCACCCATGGGGCTTGGTCGCTATTCTTTCCTTAATTGCTTGTTTGTCCTGTCTACACAGGCTATGTAGTTCTACATTCGGGTTTCAGCTCAGTCTTTTCTAGAGTTTCAGATTGTAAAGTTCCACTTGCAAAAAGACCCCGGTTGGGGTCGAAAATTCGTGAATTCTGGAGATTGACTTCTTGTTTATTATCATTTTGTGTGTCAATTCTGTGCTTTTTGTACCTTGGTTCTTCAAGGTAGCATCGATTTCATGTGTTTCTATGAAATTGCTACTCTTGTTCTACACATCTGAATTGAAAACGATGTGCTGTCATCTTTCATTAATCAGCTAATTAAGCAAACAATGAGACCCCCATTTGACTTTCTCGGCAACAACGCGACTGGGACCTGGCGTTTTATCACCAAATGTTGGGGAATACATATGTGCAGGTGCAGACGTTGAGTTAATTTGCAAATTCTAATTCTTAGTAATGATAATTATGTAATTTGTGCCAAAAAATGGTCAAAAATGAACTTTCGTTGGCGACGGATTTCGTGACAGTACGTCCTCCGACGTTAGTGTAGCTGAAAGGGTAAATGTCGTCCTGTGTTTATACAAAGATTACCCAGGATCTCAATCTTCACTAAAACAATACCCTGGGTGTACTTTCGGTAGCCGAACATCAGCCAGCATCGTAGTATGACACCCGGATTCGAGGTTGTCTCGCCCGTGGTCACGTGACCGCCCGAAGAATGTCATGAACAGCTACACTCAACAAGTACCGCGGCGCGAGACCGCGAGATTCCACGAGATTTCTAAATAGGAAGCTGGGTGATGTTCGGCTACCAAATGTACACCCAGGGTATTGTTTTAGTGAAGACTGAGATCCTGGGTAATCTTTGTATATACCCAGGACGACACTTACCCTTTCAGCGTTAGTGCAGTGTAGTTTTTTCAATCTGTGCTGAAAACTAGTCCTTGATTCTTTGAAGTACGGTACGCATCAGGCAAGCATTTCGGGGACCTTCACTTGCATTCTCCTAAAACACTTTGAAAATATCGCAAAATTCAATACAGTGAGGCATTAAATTCCCACATAGCGCCTCATACAGATGATGTACAAGGAGATGTACACGATGTACCGGTACCTTCGCAACTATACTTCAGACAGGGTAACTTAACACATTGCCGAGCATTCAGGCCTACAGAATATCCCTCGGAAAATATCCAAAGTCTCTGTTTTTGGCTGACAGATATCTTTTCCTGCATTCCAACACTGAACAGTCCCAGAAGTGCTAACAGTTCTCGGAATCCTTTTTCGAGTCATCGTGGTTCTTGTCAACAAACATAGTGTCATAGTTGTGATACGTCATTATGGTTCCCGATCACTAAGATCGGGAACCATATTGTTTTTGGTCATGGTGTCTGTGTATCTGTGTGTGTGTGTGTGTGTGTGNTGCGTGTGTGTGCGTGTGTGTGTCTGTGTGTGTGCGTGTGTGCGTGCGTGTGTGTGTGCGTGTGCGCGCGTGCGTGTGTGTGTGTGTGTCCGTCTGTCACGCCTCCATATCTCATCTCCTTCAACAGCTACAGCTCTGGTAACAGATCCTACCCCTAGGTTTGTCAACCTGGGCAATTCAATGAGCTAATCATTTTCAACATTAGATGCCTCCATCATGATGTAATCAACATATCAGACTTGATATTTTGTCCGTCACGCTTTTATCTGATGCCATAACTCTGCTCCTTTAACACCTAGTGCAGTGGAAATAGGTTCTACCCTTAGGTTTTCATACCCTAGGAATCAAATGGACTGATTACTTTTGACCTGAGATGTAGGGGTCATGGTGATATCGATATCACAAATTTGATATTTTGAGGTAACTTGCCATATTGTCAACTGAGCAACATGAAACAAGCCTTAGTTCATGCCTGCTTATCCAAAGACTGGACTGTGCTAAAATTCTCACCCTCACGTGGGTCGTGTCTGGGTGATTGAAATATCATGAGATTTTGATATATCAAACTTGATAATTTGAAATATCTCTGCCTGTGGTAGAGATAGAGGCATGATATCACCCATACTTAGGTTATTGATGATGCCCATTTCGATTATGCAACGACCTCGATGATCAGAGGTCAAGGTCAAGGTCAAACTTGATAATTTGAAATATCTCTGCCAGTGGTAGAGATAGAGGCATGATATCACCTATACTTAGGTTAGGTTATTGGTGACGCCGATTTCAATTATGCAACGACTTGGATAATCAGAGGTCAAGGTCAAACTTGATAATAATCTGAAATATCTGTGCCTGTGATAGAGCTAGATGCATGATATCAGACATACTTAGGTTACTGAGAATGTCCATTTTGATTATACAATGACCTTGATGATCAGATATCCAGGTCAAGGTCAAGGTCAACCATGGGATGAGTTATTGGCATGAGATCAACTTCATGTCATATATCATATCATATGTCATGTCATGTCATATATCATATGTCATGTCATGTCATATGTCATGTCATGTCATGTCATGTCATATGTCATGTCATGTCATGTCATATGTCATGTCATGTCATATGTCATGTCATGTCATATGTCATGTCATACGTCATGTCGTACGTCATGTCGTACGTCATGTCGTACGTCATGTACGTCATGTCGTACGCCACGTTACGTCACGTCACGTCATATCATATCATCATATATCATATCATATCTTGATCTCTATCAGTGTACCAGTCTTGTAGAAGAACCTGTACATCGGGAACCATACGACATTTACAATGTCATCTTGTTTCATTGATGAGCGCCACAGCGGAGATTTGACTAACTAATTCTACACTGCAGTGTTTGTAAACAAACGAACTTGTCAACAATAACAAAAACAAGGAATTTGTGCTATATTATTTTAAGAAAAAACCTAAGTTGCGATACTTATGGCAAGTGAGTGTAGAACCCGGGAGTGACACATGAGAACCCTGCATAAAAATGACTGTTTTTTGGGACGCATGGAATCCGGGACGCAAAGGTACATGTACGCTCCCGAAAATTGTAACTGTTTTTAATGTTTGGTGAATTTCTTTGTTTGTGACTACGTAATGCAATCACTGTAATTCTTCGGACTTTTTCATGTTCTGTTTTTAGCCCGCTTGGCCGCCAGGCCCAGCAGGGCTTAAGCTGTGGTTGGGGTCATTGAGTGGTGGTCTGTCGTGCGTTAGTCCGTACGGCGGTACGGCGGTCCGTACGACGATACGTCCGTAAACTTTTGGATTGTTAACGCTCTAGCGCCTTTATTTTTCGACGAATCTTTTTGGTCTTTGGTGGGTGTGTAAAAGGGCCTAAGATCTAGGTCGAGTTCGATTTTGAGCACGGTTGGATTCCTAGTTTGGCCTCCAGGGGGCGTTTCGTGAAAAACTTTAAAGAGCTATATTTTGATAATGGAGCGAATTGTTGTGTTGAAACTTTGTACACATGTACCTCTATGTTATAGCAACTTACAGACAGCATTTCGGTGAAATCTGATTCTTGACGTTGCCACTAGGGGGCCAAAACCAAAATCACTTAAGTGCTATTTCTCCCTAACTAGGTGACGCATCTTCATCTAATTTTGATCATGGGTATATCTAATGAGGATACATAACATAGTACCCCGGTTTTTAATTTGACCTACTTTCCAAGGTCACAGAGATCAAAGTTCTACAAAAGTAACGAACTTGCCGCAGTTCGTCATTATTGCACCGAGCAACTTCATATCTTGTATAAACGTGTATAAGAGGGGTACCTTCAAAAATACCAAGTTTCGGCCTAATTGGACATCCAATATGGCCGCCAGGTGGCGTAACCTGAAAATCATCTAAGTGCTATAACTTGGGAACGGCTTGACCCAGAATGCTCAAACTTGATATTTAGCTCCCTCTGGATGACCTTTACGTGCCTGTCAAATTTTGGCCTCGTTTGACTTCCAGTATGGCCGCCAGGTGGCGTAACATGAAAATCATCAAAGTGCTACTCAGGAATGACTTGACACCGAGTGCTTAAAATGTTCTATGTGGCTCACTCGAGATGACCTTTATGTGCATGTGAAGTTTCGGCCTGATCGGACATCCAATATGGTCGCCAGGGCATGTTTGTACTTAAGATATGGCTCAAGTAGGATTGCTGATGATGTCTACCAGTACCACTATGCTGTCAAGCCAAGCGGGCACAGTGCCATTGGCACTATTTTTATAAAACAGAGTGATCACACCGGACCATAAAACAGTCAACTGGGGGGTGTCTTTATTGCCTTTCTCAGAGGGACCTGGATCCAAGCAATATGAAAATGTACAAAAACAGCTTCCCCTTGATATCTTGCGCTTTAGGTGTTTTTGCGTGGGTCGACAACACAGCTTGCTGTAGAAGCCAAATTGTTTGCGTGCCATTTATTTTCGCCACTTTCGCGTCTGGCTTGTCATTCGCGTAATTGAAAGGACGTAAATTTTATCCAACAAGTCATAACAGTTCCTCGTTCAGGAAAGAAATAAAAACCAACCACCTGCAGGAATACCTGACTAGGCCCTAAATAAAACAAAAACGATGGTTCATCAATCAAGCTCTCCATGGGGCAGTACGTCAAACCGGAAATTATTACCAGGGCACTTAGTGACTGAGAAGATAAGAACTGGTCTTCTCTAGGAAGCAGTTGCATTGATCACCCAATTGCGAAGTTAACTGGACCTGTAATCAGTGATCTCCACAGGATTTCGTAAGGTAAGTTGGTACCCTTGAAATTCCAGGATTCCCCATTACCTTACTTTGCAAATTAAGATAGGGTGGTCACCAATTCAAGGTGTGTTTGTGTGTGTGTGGGGGGGGGGGCGGGGTGCAACAGAAAACCATTAAAATGGACTGTATGGTAGGTGGTAAAATGCCAAGGTAGGGTGGGCGACTCTCACAAAAAGCCATGCGGAGAACACTGAATTCTCCGAGTCTGGCCTAATGGACGCTAAAAATACCGGTCCTAATAGGTATCTTGCAGCTAACCGACGGAACGGACGTAACGGACGAAATGGTGACTTATAAATAAATTACCCGCCCCTTTTCCACACGATTGGCTGTCCAGGCGATCGCTCCTGTATGACCAACAAAGTGGGCGAAACCATTTGTTTGATACCCCATTATTACATAGGGAAGGCAAATAGTCTTGCCGACAGGCATCAACCGTCATGCTTTGCGCGCCCCCGTGTGACAAATTAAGAAATGATGTTTGTTTTGGATCGGCATATGTGGCTTAGCAAAAATCGATACTCATGAAACAAAAGTTGCAATATTAAGAAAGTTTCAAAATTTTACTCAATTAATTCCCTCCGCACAAAATCTCTTATTCTGCGACAAAGTGCTTCATCAGTGAGCCATCATAAATATCTCGCAATATCTGGGCAGGCAAGTCTCCTCGGACATGCGCAAGGACGCGATGGTAATTACTAGTATTCCGGTGAATGTGCCAGGCATTTCTGATGGCGTCTTTTTCAGGCTGTGTCATAGGCCGTCTTGCTCTTCTCTCAGCCGTTTTGATGATGCAGCAAACATATGAATAATATCTACATACGCTGACGATGGTCACAAAACATGTGACGTAATCACCCTGGCACCCCTATCGAGCTGATTGAGTAGCGCCACGCATGAATTAGATCTTGGCCAATAGACGGACAGACCTTATTACATTATGCCGAAGGCGTGGTGACGAAAATCATTCTCCAAGCGTGGGGTAGATTGGCGGTAGGGGCATTCATAGTGGAAGACTGTAGTATGGAGACATTTCGTTGGAGAATATCGTACTATACGTCGTCGAATAAGTAATTTTCGTCCGTTAGGTCGGTTAGCTGCAAGATACCTAATAGGTATCTTGCAGCTAACCGACGGAACGGACGTAACGGACGAAATGGTGACTTATAAATAAATTACCCGCCCCTTTTCCACACGATTGGCTGTCCAGGCGATCGCTCCTGTATGACCAACAAAGTGGGCGAAACCATTTGTTTGATACCCCATTATTACATAGGGAAGGCAAATAGTCTTGCCGACAGGCATCAACCGTCATGCTTTGCGCGCCCCCGTGTGACAAATTAAGAAATGATGTTTGTTTTGGATCGGCATATGTGGCTTAGCAAAAATCGATACTCATGAAACAAAAGTTGCAATATTAAGAAAGTTTCAAAATTTTACTCAATTAATTCCCTCCGCACAAAATCTCTTATTCTGCGACAAAGTGCTTCATCAGTGAGCCATCATAAATATCTCGCAATATCTGGGCAGGCAAGTCTCCTCGGACATGCGCAAGGACGCGATGGTAATTACTAGTATTCCGGTGAATGTGCCAGGCATTTCTGATGGCGTCTTTTTCAGGCTGTGTCATAGGCCGTCTTGCTCTTCTCTCAGCCGTTTTGATGATGCAGCAAACATATGAATAATATCTACATACGCTGACGATGGTCACAAAACATGTGACGTAATCACCCTGGCACCCCTATCGAGCTGATTGAGTAGCGCCACGCATGAATTAGATCTTGGCCAATAGACGGACAGACCTTATTACATTATGCCGAAGGCGTGGTGACGAAAATCATTCTCCAAGCGTGGGGTAGATTGGCGGTAGGGGCATTCATAGTGGAAGACTGTAGTATGGAGACATTTCGTTGGAGAATATCGTACTATACGTCGTCGAATAAGTAATTTTCGTCCGTTAGGTCGGTTAGCTGCAAGATACCTAATAGGTATCTTGCAGCTAACCGACGGAACGGACGTAACGGACGAAATGGTGACCTATAATAAATTACCCGCCCCTTTTCCACACGATTGGCTGTCCAGGCGATCGCTCCTGTAATGACCAACAAAGTGGGCGAAACCATTTGTTTGATACCCCATTATTACATAGGGAAGGGAAATAGTCTTGCCGACAGGCATCAACCGTCATGCTTTGCGCGCCCCCGTGTGACAAATTAAGAAATGATGTTTGTTTTGGATCGGCATACATGTAGCTTAGCAAATATCGATACTCATGAAACAAAAGTTGCAATATTAAGAAAGTTTCAAAATTTTACTCAGTTAATTCCCTCCGCACAAAATCTCTTATTCTGCGACGAAGTGCTTCATCAGTGAGCCATCATAAATATCTCGCAATATCTGGGCAGGCAAGTCTCCTCAGACATGCGCAAGGACGCGATGGTAATTACTAGTATTCCGGTGAATGTGCCAGGCATTTCTGATGGCGTCTTTTTCAGGCTGTGTCATAGGCCGTCTTGCTCTTCTCTCAGCCGTTTTGATGATGCAGCAAACATATGAATAATATCTACATACGCTGACGATTGTCACAAAACATGTGACGTAATCACCCTGGCACGCCTGTCGAGCTGATTGAGTAGCCCCACGCATGAATTAGATCTTGGCCAATAGACTGACAGACCTTATTACATTATGCCGAAGGTTTAATCGTACTATGCCGAAGGCGTGGTGACGAAAATCATTCTCCAAGCGTGGGGTAGATTGGCGGTAGGGGCATTCATAGTGGAAGACTGTAGTATGGAGACATTTCGTTGGAGAATATCGTACTATACGTCGCCGCATAAGTAATTTTCGTCCGCGTTAGGTCGGTTAGCTGCAAGATACCTATAGCGACGGGCACCGGCGAACCTGACCCGCAGAACAGCGCTGACAAGGACTGCGTTGTCATGGATCCGCACAAAGATTTGAAGTTGGTCACCGCCAAATGCAATGGAATGTTCGCCTAGGCTTGCAGCAAAGGTAGGCCCTATTTGTAATAATCCACCGCCCACGTGCGCGTGGTGGAATGGGCCGTGACCCAGCTTGCAAAATGACGCCTGAAAGACGTTGAAAACTGGTCACTCGTCACTAGTCGGCAGAACAGGTTGCAAAGATGCTGTTATGACGTATTTTACATGATCACTCGTTTTCGTGTTTAATTGTCGTATAGAGTTACTCTCAGAAGTTTATACTGTAGAAAGGTAGATCAGTTAAACGACTTTAGCTTGTTGATCAACTTTGTTGCGGTGACGTGATTATGACATTTTAGCAAAGAATAAACAACGTGTTCAGTATCACGTCGGCAAGACGTCCAGTTGACGTCGGCACGACAATTGACCGTTTGAAACCTATCTTGAAATCACGCCAGACTCATCACACGTCAGAAGATCACGTGAAAATCACATCATTTCTTGACGTCTCTCTCAGAAAAACGTGAAAGTGACGTCTTCTGTTAACCAGTCTCAGTTTCTATGAAAAAAATGATTCATTTTAAAGATGACAGTGTACATGTGGAACAATCCAGGAAGTCGATGTGAACCTCTTAAAACATCAGAGAGTGTTTTCCATAAAAGACGTCTAAATCACGCGGAAAAAGACGTCGAATACTTCAAATATAAATATTTAACTAATTATAGAATAACAAATATGGCGTATAAAAACTATAAGAATGTTGTTCCCTCCTATACTAACATGGTAACAACATCAATTTGTACAGTCTTATACAAAAGTTTATCTCCACCTTTAATCATCCAAACAAGGTACAAAAAGCACAAAATTGACACACTAAATGATAATAAACAAGAGTCAATCTCCAAAAACAAAACAAGAGTCAAAAACAAAACAAGAGTCTTTTCTAGAGTTTCAGATTGTAAAGTTCCACTTGAAAAAGACCCCGGTTGGGGTCGAAATTTCGTGAATTCTGGAGATTTAATCATCCAAAAGTTCCTTATAAAGTGAAGAAATTTGATGCAGTTTTCAGCAAATAATACTTCAATCTTTTCTGCATCTTCCATACACAAAGCTGCTAGTTAAGTTGTTGTCGAAACAAACAAGCAAGTCAAAGACACGATGCAACACGAGAATCCACAAGCCCTCCAGATGCTACACGAGAATCAACGGCCAAATCAAATACGAAGTGGTTATAGACACGGAAAATCCGTGGCTGCAAGACCGGAATCGCTCTTCCGTACACGGATCATAAGGATTAGTTCTAGAATCTGCCACCAGGGACTAATGTATCAGAAGCATTTTCGCGGGCCACGAAATTCAATGATTGTTTACATTTTGTTTGTTTTCTCTTTCTTTGTCTATCGTGGCATGCCCCTCAAGGCTTACTGAACCCTTTTGATACCGAAGGCGAAGGCAGTCCTATATGTATCGGATTAAAAAATAAGACCAAGCCTACACTAGGGCTCTAACCTCATGACTGCCAGCTTCCTCGGTAGCTCAGTCGGCTAGAGCGTTTCCCTAGTAATCCAAAGGTCCCTGGTTCGAATCTCCGCTTGGACGATGCTTTTCCCCGCTTTTTTTTCACCCGTTCTTCTCTCTCTCTTTCTCTCTCTCTCGTGTTTTGTTTCTTTTTTTACTGAAAATAGGCCTACTCTGAGCTTGAAGAAAATTCCCGAACTTTAGGGTCAGGGAAAAAGTTCGCCTCCAGGGGCCAGGGCATGTCCTTGTCCATATGCACCCGCATAAAAAAGGGCCAGGACCGCCAGGGGAAGGTTTTGGGGTGGATTGGAGGTTTTGGGGATGGATTTATTTTAGTTTAGGCCTATAGATCTACCGATCTTACATGCCTTACAAAACAAAAATTTAGGGCCTACCATGTAGGCCTCGAGGCCTATAACGGAGAGACTTTGCATAAGAAATGCCCCTCAAATCGTGCTACAACGTGAATCCCCTCATTTCAACTTAGGCCTACAAAGTAGGGCCTTGAAGCCCATTTAAGGTACCGGTAGGCATGTTTGCGTCGCGGCAACTTGCTTGGCCTGAAACGGGTCGATATTATGTCGAAAGCTCTTCTTGGGGAGGAACGTGCGTCAATCACCGTCGGCACTACACCACACTATCACAAGTGTTCACTTTTCCGCCGTCCGGGGCGGATCCGTGTCTCCAAGGACGATTCTCATCTTGGTTACACGCATCCGTGTCTCCAAGAGCGATCATCAACTTGGAGGCACGGATCCGTGTCTACAGCCCGGCCATTCGGGAAACGGATCATCCGTGTCTCCAAGCGCCATAATCGTATTGGAGAAACGGATCCGTGTCTATAACCCCGGCCAATAAAATATGTTGCATCCGTAGAATCGAGTTACGAGTGGATCACTTATTGCCTAGCAGAGGATAAAGTATAAACCCGTACATCCTCATTCAATCGGGTCAGTCGACTTTAAAAACACCCCTACCGCATTGAGATTTGCAGTCAGTGTACGCGTAGTTTTATTTTGTCGACAAATTAGAAAGAACACAGTCTATTGACATATACTAAAGCATGGCGCACACGGGCTACTAAAATGGGGGCGACTACAGATGCGACTACTACGTCGCATGCGATAATTACCTTTGAGGTCGATCAGTGATGTCATCCGCGACATCACTGATCTTCCAATGAAGCATTTGTCGCAAACGAGTCAACAATATCACTGTGGTCAACTTACACCATTGACGACAGGAGTACACAGCATAGACGAACTTCCGGTAGAAGACGCTAATTTTTCCAACGTAGTTTTTGGTGATACACGTTGCATGAATCGACCAATAACTGTCCGGGGTTCGACTCAGTAATACGCTGTATCAAATACACCATCTTGCGTAACCTATCTTCAGGTTATTTTTCTTGTATTCAATTTGAAACGCGATATGACCTTGGCGTTGTCAATGAAAGGCCCTTCCTCAACATCGGGACATTTTGACCATGGATTCCCAAGGTGAAGGAAGTCTGGTACGTATGATTCATATTGTTGAGGGAAATAACCTGCACTTTGCAGGTTTCGGCGAGAATTTGGCCAAAAATGTTCTGAATCTGCTATAGCCGTACACCCATTGACACCATGAAAAATACGCATATACGCCAATTTGGTGTACGCATAGACATGATGAAGAAAAGGCAAAAAATTGGAAATAGTGTCCCGATGACTGATGCACATTGGATTTTTCCGGGGCGATTTCCCTCTATATATTAATCTCCTTGAACTGTATTCATAGGAGTAAGGAAATCACTTCGGTTAAATCAGTTCTGTCGACGATTGCACTTTTTGATGTACGGAACCTGCCGGGGGTGCTGCAGTAGGGTGTTTGCATCGCAATCGCTTTCGAAAGTCGGCCAGTTCGGCGCCGAGTGTAAAATCCAATGGGAAAATGTATCACGTTTTGCCATAAATTGCAGAAATATGTGCCAGAAACGCTTGCAATTTGGCAGAAATGTAGTGATGGCCAAACCTGAGTTGTATGAAGAAAATGGTTTGTCTTAAGTATTTTTTCGATAATTTGTTGATTTTCTACACCTGAACAATATGTGGATTACATGTAACCGACACTTTAAACCTTCTACATTTTCCCATTTGATTTTACCCTCGGCGCCGAAATGGCCGACTTTCGAAAGCGGCCTATTGAGGTAAAAGTGCCGCCTTCGACCAGTCAGCCTACACTTACAACAGAATCATTTATCTGCCACCATTGTGGGCAATCCCTGAAGACCGCTAAACGTTTAAATATCATGTGGCCACTAAGCACGGAGAGCGCCCCACTGTCAGAAATGCGGGATGCAGAAAGACGTTCGGGCATTTAACCCACAGATAAAGAGCTACCTGTGCGACAAATAAGACGAGATTCACTCAAGAGTCCAATTATAGCAAATAAGCACGTTAATCAAGAGACCTGCACAAGAAAAAGGCATGATTCATTTATAATTTCATTTATTCAGAAAGAAATATTTCATTAATAAGATGCATCAATCAGTATGTAATTTCTAAAATGGTTGGATTTGAGGACACAAAGATGATTTTTCGGCCAAGATGATAAAAGATGATTCCCTGTCACATGAAACTTGGCATCATGTAACACCGTAAATTACCCAGCCTTGCTGACGCTGCTTAATTTTCGATGATATATGTGCTGGAATTGAAGTTGAACATATATTTTTAATTCTGTGTATGCAGGGTCGTAGGGGCACATCCATTAATTTGAGCAGAGGGTCCAAAGTCTGGCAGTCGACAGGTAGCAGGTATACATAACCTTAATTGAAATGAAAAAAAAACAGCATAGTACAGCATACTTGAAGAACAAGAGGAAATAAATAGGGGCAGTCGTCAATGCCTTGAGGCGTACACTTTCGTTGTGCATAGGAGTCGATGTCCGTACACCGATTGTCGTCAATGGCCGTAGACTTTCACTCCCACAATTTTCATTTCTAACCACAGCGGCCTGTGGTGATAATTCGACATAAAATTCACTAATGCATGCAAGTATAGATACAAAAGATACAGCAAACCAAGCGAGAGGTCGCAGGTTCATTGATAGCACCACCTTTGGAGGCAGTTTCTGTGGCCTTTCTAATCATCGATTCAAAGTCGTTTTTAAGTGCATTAAGTGTTCGTTTTGGTCAAAATACCCGAATCGCCGGTAAACCTACCTTCATTCGTAAATCCTGTGAAAGTGGTTATATCGCTTTTATCAGAATACCATCAAAAAACGAACAAAAATATCCAAATCCATAAAATGGTATCCAACCGGAAGTTCGTCTATGCTGGTGTACTCCTGTTGTCAATGGTGTACGTTGACCACAGTGCATATGTTCAGTCGCTGCTGTGGTCGCGAGGCCGGTCGCCTAGAAAATCGCCCTTGTGCGGCAGGCTAAAGCTGCTTTTCCACGAGGCGTTTGCGGGCGCGGAATAGGAGGCGGGCGCGGGTGGAAAAAATCGATCCAACGTATTTCCCATTAGCTGTTTCACCTGCACCCGCTCCCGCCACCGAACCCGCGTCCGGAAATGTCTCTTGGAAAAGCAGCCTTAAGCTGTGTTTACCAGACATCCGGAATGCGGTATAGGGACGCGGAATACCCGGCGGAAGCGATATGTTGTATGCGAAAATGCATTGCACTTTCCGCTTCCGCGTTCCGCAATCCGCATTTCGCGTGTCAGCTAAACGTAGCTTTAAGGCCCGTTTCCACAGAAGCGGTAGCGTGAGCGTTTTGACGCTTTGCCCATTGTTTGGAAGCAGAGCGGCGGAAAATAACAAAAGATTTGACGCATTACGCAGCGTGAAACGCGTCTGTGGAAACGAGCCTTTAAGCTGCTTTTCCACGAGGCGTTTGCGGGCGCAGAAAAGGAGGTGGTCGCGGGTGGAAAAAATCGATCCAACGTATTTCCCTTTGGCTGTTTCACTCGCACCCGCTCCCGCCACCGAAACCGCGTCCGCCTCGTGGAAAAGCAGCTTTAAGGTTCGTTTCCACAGAAGGACGCTTCGTTTAAACACGGGCCATTGAACCATCTTTTTTGAAGATGGGGATTTGGCCTAGTGGTTTAAGGCGTGTGCCCCTGAGTGCTGGCGATTGATGCCATATGCCAGGGTTCGTGGGTTCGATCCTGGTAGGAAGCAATGTCTTTCACCTTAGAAACCCGATTTCTATTTCATATTATTTTCCACAGAAGCGGTAGCGTGAGCGTTTTGACGCTTTGCCCATTGTTTGGAAGCAGAGCGGCGGAAAATAACAAAAGATTTGACGCATCACGCAGCGTTAAACGCGTCTGTGGAAACGAGCCTTTAGGCTAGGGATACACTGAACGCGATTTAGCCTAGGGATACACTGAACGCGATTTACCCCATCGCGCGCGATTTTCGCACGAATCTCTTTGTTTCGGAGGCATTGCGGCATGAAATAACAAAGAAACAACGCGCGCGATGGGTAAATCGCGTTCAGTGTATCCCTAGCCTAACCCATCGCGCGCGTTGTTTCTTTGTTATTTCATGCCGCAATGCCTCCGAAACAAAAGAGATCCGTGCGAAAATCGCGCGCGATGGATAAATCGCGTTCAGTGTANAAAGTTATAATCCGTAACACTTTTCAACGGTCTACCCGACTTGGACACTCCAAAATACACTTGTCCGGCCCTCCATAAACAAAATCCGCCTTCACACCACGTAACGCCGGCATATTGGGTAAATTTATCACATTTCGCCTGAGCCCGTCTCTGAGGTGGAATGAGAGTGAGTGACCCGTGGTATTGATCAGTAGCGCTTCGCGCGTTTGCCGCTACGCGGCGTTCAGGGTCCTTGCGTCCAGTTCAAAGCGCACATAATTTTTAAAGTGCTCCGCGCTGTGCGCCAATTAACGCTCACAATAGACGCTATGATATAATCCCCCCTCCCCAATGCGCGTTAAATGACAAAAGGCTTATATGCCACATGCTCTTTGCTTGCTTTGGACTGCGCTTCGGATGTGTGGCTGTTGAAAGGAATGCCAGAGATGCATGATGGGAGTGGATAATTCCGCGTCTCCCGCCAATACACATCTTTTCTCCATATGGATATGAATCCTCTCTCACCAGCACTTGCCTTACTTTCAATGAATTATAGATGCCGCGATGGCGGTTGTGACCATTAGTTTACATCTTGGAGGAATTCCTCCAATTTTAATTTTAATTTTAATTCCTCCAAGTTTATGCTAACCTATATACTGACAGTTATGTGGCCCGTCATTCTTTTGGCCTCAAATGCATCATTTTCTTCATTTAATTGCTCCCGCCGATGCGTTGATAAGATCCTGGGGAAAAGATCCCAATAAGGAAAGACGATGTATTGCCAGATGTGATTCGCACACTTTCCTATCTTTTGTGGTACAAACAGCATTCCACACACTGTCAGCTTTGCCGGCAAATCTGCCCACTCAACCACACACTGGATGACATCGCAAACCAAGTTTGTTGCGCTAATTATGGTTCTTTGGTCATGGTGTCTGTGTATCTGTGTGTGTATGTGTGCGTGTGTGCGTGCGTGTGTGCGTGTGTGTGTGTGTGTGTCCGTCTGTCACACCTCCATATCTTATCTCCTTCAACAGCTACAGCTCTGGTAACACATCCTACCCCTAGGTTTGTCAACCTGGGCAATCCAACGAGCTAATCATTTTCAACATCCGATGCCTCCATCATGATGTAATCAACATATCAGACTTGATATTTTGTCCCTCACGCTTTTATCTGATGCCATAACTCAGCTCCTTTAACACCTAGTGCAACAGAAACAAGTTCTACCCTTAGGTTTTCATACCCTAGGAATCGAATGGACCGATTACTTTTGATCTGAGATGTAGGGGTCATGGTGATATCGATATCACAAATTTGATATTTTGAGATAACTTGCCATATTGTCAACTGAGCAACATGAAACAAGTCTCAGTTCATGCCTGCTTATTCAAGGATACTGTGTTAAAATTCTCAGCCTCACGTGTCCGGGTGATTGAAATATCATGAGATTTTGATATATCAAACTTGATAATTTGAAATATCTCTGCGTGTGGTAGAGATAGAGGCATGACATCACCCATACTTAGGTTATCGATGATGCCCATTTCGATTATGCAACGACCTTGATGATCAGAGGTCAAGGTCAAACTTGGTAATTTGAAATATCTCTGCCTGGGGTAGAGATAGAGGCATGATATCACCCATACTTAGGTTGTTGTTGATCCCCATTTCGATTATGCAACGACCTCGATGATCAGAGATCAAGGTCAAGGTCAAACTTGATAATTTGAAATATCTCTGCCTGTGGTAGAGGTAGAGGCAGAGACATCATATTAGGCATACTTAGGTTAATTCCTTTTTTTCTGTACCTTTTTACCTAGTACATGTACCTTTATTACCTAGTACCTTTTTTACCGGTACCTTTTTACCGTACCTTTTTATCTGATCTCTATCAACGTGCCTTGATCTCTATCAATGTATCATTCATGTACCGGTAGAAGCACCTGTACATCGGGAACCATACGACATTTACAATGTCATCTTGTTACTC